>CM024685.1:7704072-7974837 GCA_014182735.1 Corymbia maculata
TAAGATCATTCTAAGTGAAGGAATTCCCATTCTAAGCATTTTGTCCTCATTTGGTTTAATATGCTTGATCACCATAGTTAATGAGCTTGTAAATCATATAATTTTCTTATAGTTATCTTCATTTGGATGTACTTGAGATCTAGGGAAGATTTGGCTAATGGTTGAGAGCCATAAGATCATTCTATGTGAAGGATTTTTCATTTGAAGCAAATGTCACCATTTGGTTAATTGCTTGATCTCCATAGCTCATGAGCTTGTAAATAATACAATTTTCTTATAGTTAGCTTCATTTGGATGCTATAGATCTAGGGGAAGATTAGGCTAATGGTTGAGAGCCATAAGATCATTCTAAGTGAAGACTTCTCATTTGAAGCAAATGTGTCCTCACTTGGATTAATCGCTTGATCTCCACAGCTCATGAGCTTGTAAATCATATAATTTACTTATAGTTATCTTCATTTGGAGGCCATGAGATATAGGGAAAGATTAGGCTAATGGTTGAGAGTCATAAGATTATTCAAAGTGAAGGACTTCCCATTTGAAGCATATGTGTACTAATTTCATTTAATAACTTGATCTCCATAGCCAATGAGCTTGTAAATCACATAATTTACTTATAGTTACCTTCAATTGGATGCTATTAGGTCTTGGAAGAGATTAGGCCAATGGTTGAGAGCCATAAAATCATTCTAAGTGAAGGACTTCCCATTTTAACCATGTTAATCATTTTGTAATTCGCTTGATCTCCATATAATTTGTAATTCTTAATTTTCTTATTGTTATCTTCATTTGGATGCTATTAGATCATAGGGAAAGATTAGGCCAATGGTTGAGAGCCATTAGATCATTCTAAGTGAAGGACTTCCCATTCTAAGCATGTTTGTTTCCATTTGGTTTAATCACTTGATTCCATTGCTCATGAGCTTGTAAATTATAATTTCTTATAGTTATCTTCATTTGGATGCTATAAGATCTAGGGAAAGATTAGACTAATGCTTGAGAGCCATAAGATAATTCTAAGTGAAGGACTTCCCATTCTAAGCATTTTTGTCACCATTTGGTTAATCGCTTGATCTATAACGCTCATGAGCTTGTAAATCATATAATTTACTTATAGCTTATCTTCATTTAGATGCTATTAGATCATGGGAGAGATTAGGCTAATGGTTGGAAGCCATTAGATCGTTCTAAGTTAAAGACTTCCTATTCTAAGCATATTTGTCACTATTTGGTATAATCGCTCATGACCTCGTAATTCGTCTAATTTGGTTTAATCGCTTCATCTCCATAGCTAATGAGCTTGTAAATCATACAATTTACTTATAGTTTTGTTCATTTGGTTGCTATTGGATCATGGGAAAGATTAGGCCAATGGTTGAGAGCCATAAGATCATTCTAAGTGAAGGACTTCCCATTCTAAGCATTTTTGTCACCATTTGGTTAATCGCTTGATAAGCTCTTGAGCTTGTAAATCATATAATTTACTTATAGTTATCTTCATTTGGATGCTATTAGATCATGGGAGAGATTAGGCCAATGGTTGGGAGCCATTAGATCGTTCTAAGTGAAAGACTTCTTATTATTTAGCCTAATCTTTCCCTAGATCTTAGCCATTAGCCTAATCATTCCCTTGATCTCACAGCATCCAAATGAAGATAATTATAAGTAAATTATACGATTTACAAGCTCATTAGCTTTGGAGATCAAATGATTAAACGAAATGAGAACACATATGCTTCAAATGGGAAGTCCTTCACTTAGAATGATCTCATGGCTCTCAACCATTAGCCTAATCATTCCCTAGATCTAGGAGAAGATTAGGCTAGTGGTTGAGGGCTATAAGATCATGCTAAGCGTAGGACTTCTCATTTGAAGGAAATGTGTCCTCACTTGGATTAATCGCTTGATCTCCATAGCTCATGAGCTTGTAAATCATATAATTTAATTATAGTTATCTTCATTTGGATGTAATTAGATCATGAGAGAGATTAGGCTAATGGTTGAGAGCCATTAGATCATTCTAAGCATATTTGTCACTATTTGGTATAATTGCGTGATCTCCATTGCTCATGACCATGTAATTTGTCTAATTCTTTTTATTGTTATCTTCATTTGGATGCTACGAGATCTAGGGAAAGATTAGGCAAATGGTTGAGAGACATAAGATCATTCTAAGTGATGGACTTCCCATTCTAAGCATTTTCGTCACCATTTGGTTTAATCTCTTGATCTCCACAGCTCATGAGCATGTAAATCATATAACTTACTTATAGTTATCTTCATTTTGATGCTATTTGATCATGGGAGAGATTAGGCTAATGCTTGAGAGCCATAAGATCATTTTAAGTGAAGGACTTCCCATTCTAAGCATTTTTGTCATCATTTGCTTTAATCGCCTGATCTCCATAACTCGTGCATGTAAATCATGTCATTTACTTATAATTGTCTTCATTTGGATGCTATTAGATCCTAGGAGAGATTAGGCCAATGGTTGGGAGCCATTAGATTGTTCTAAGTGAAAGACTTCCTATTCCTATTTGGTATAATTGCTTGTTATCCATCGCTCATGACCTTGTAATTCATCTAATTTTCTTATAGGTATCTTCATTTGGATGCTATCAGATCTAGGGAAAGATTAGGCAAATGGTTGAGAGCCTTGATCATTCTAAGTGATGGACTTCCCATTCTAACCATTTTTGTCACCATTTGGTTTAATCGCCTGATCTCCACAACTCATGAGCATGTAAATCATATAATTTACTTATAATTATCTTCATTTGGATGCTATGAGATCTTGAGAAAGATTAGGCAAATGGTTGAGAGCCATAAGATCATTCTAAGTAATGGACTTCCCATTCTGAGCATTTTTGTCACCATTTGGTAAAATTGCTTGATCTCCATTGCTCATGACCTTGTAATTTGTCTAATTTTTTTTATTTTTATCTTCATTTGGATGCTATGAGATCTAGGGAAGGATTAGGCAAATGGTTGAGAGCCATAAGATCATTCTAAGTGATGGACTTCCTATTCTAAGCATTTTTGTCACCATTTGGTTTAATCGCTTGATCTCCACAGCCCATGAGCATGTAAATCATATAATTTACTTATAGTTATCTTCGTTTTGAAGCTATTAGATCATGTGAGATTACGCCAATGATCGAGAGCCATAAGATCTTTCTAAGTGAAGGACTTCCCACTCTAAGCATTTTTGTCATCATTTGCTTTAATCGCCTGATCTCCATAGCTCATGTGCTTGTAAATCATGTCATTTACTTACAGTTATCTTCATTTGGATGCTATTAAATCCTGGGAGAGATTAAGGCTAATGGTTGGGAGCCATTAGATCATTCTAAGTGAAAGACTTCCTATTCTAAGCATATTTGTCACTATTTGGTATAATCGCTTGATATCCATCCTCATGACCTCGTAATTCGTCTAATTTTCTTATAGGTATCTTCATTTGGATGCTATCAGATCTAGGGAAAGATTAGGCAAATGGTTGAGAGCCATAAGATCATTTCAAGTGATGGACTTGCCATTCTGAGCGATTTTGTCACCATTTGTTATAATTGCTTGATCTCCATCGCTCATGACCTTGTAATTGTCTAATCTTTTTTATAGTTATCTTCATTTGGATGCTACGAGATCCAGGGAAGGATTAGACAAATGGTTGAGAGCCATAAGATCATTCTAAGTGATGGACTTACAATTTGTAGCACATGTGTCCACAATCGGTTTAATCACATGATCTCCATCGCTCCTGAGCTTGTGATTCATCTAATATTCTTATAGTCATCTTCATTTGGATGCTATGAGATCTCGGGAAAGATTATACTATTGGTTGAGAGTGATGAGATCATTCTAAGTGAAGGACTTCCCATTTGAAGCATATGTGTCCTAATTTGGTTTAATCGCTTGATCTTCATATGTAATGAGCTTGTGAATATTATATAATTTTTTATAGTTATCTTCATTTGGATGCTATGAGATCTAGGGAAAGATTAGGCTAATGGTTGAGAGCCATAAGATCATTCTAAGTGAAGGACTTCCCATTTGAAGCATATGTGTCCTCATTTGGTTTAATCACTTGATCTCCATAGCTAATGAGCTTGTAAATCATATAATTTACTTATAGTTATCTTCATTTGGATGCTATTAGATCATGGGAAAGATTAGGCTAATGGTTGAGAGCCATACGATCATTTTAAGTGAAGGACTTCCCATTCAAAGCATATGTGTCCTAATTTGGTTTAATCGCTTGATCGCCATTGCTCATGAGCTTGTAATTCAGCTAATTTTCTTATAGATATCTTCATTTGGATGCTATTAGATCATGGCAAAGATTAGGCCAAATGTTGAGATCCATAAGATAATTCTAAGTAAAGGACTTCCCATTTCAAGCTTCATTGTCGCCATTTGGTAGAATCACTTGATCTCCATCGCTCATGAGCTTGTAAATCATATAATTTGCTTAAGGTATCTTCATTTGGATGCTATTAGACCATGGGATGGATTAGGCCAATGTTTGATAGCCATAAGATCACTCTATGTGAATGACTTCCCACTCTAAGCATGTTTGTCTCCATTTGGTGTAATCGCTTGATCTCCATCAATCATGAGTTTGTAATTCATCTAATTTTCTTATTGTTATCTTGATTTGGATGCTATGAGATCTAGGGAAAGATAAGGAATATGGTTGAGAGCCGTGTCCTCATTTTGTTTAATCGCTTGATCTCCATAGCTAATGAGCTTCTAAATCATATAATTTACTTATAGTTATCTTCATTTGGATGTTATGAGATTTGGGGAATGATTAGGCTAATGGTTGAGAGCCATGAGATCATTATAAGTGAAGGACTTCTCATTTGAAGCATATGTGTCATATTTGTTTAATCGCTTGATCACCATAGCTCATGAGCTTTGTAAATCATATAATTTACCTATAGTTATCTTCATTTGGATGCTATGAGATCTAAGGAAAGATAAGGATAATGGTTGAGAGCCATAATAGCATTCTAAGCAAAGGACTTCTCATTTGAAGCATATGTGTCCTCATTTGGTTTAATCGCTTGATCTCCATAGCTAATGAGCTTGTAAATCATATAATTTACATATAGTTATCTTCATTTGGATGCTATGAGATCTAGGGAAAGATTAGGTTAAAGGTTGAGAGACATGAGATTATTCTAAGTGAAGGACTTCTCATTTGAATTATATGTGTCCTCATTTTGTTTAATCGCATGATCTCCATAGCTAATGAGCTTTTAAATCATATAATTTACTTATTGTTATCTTTATTTGGATGCTATTAGATCTAAGGATGTATTAGGCTAGTTGTTGAGAGCCATAAGATCATTCTAAGTGAATGACTTCTCATTCTAAGCATTTTTGTCACTATTTGGTTTAATCGCTTTTATCTACACAGCTCATGAGCTCGTAAATCATATAATTTATTTATAGTTATCTTCATTTGGGTGCAATTAGATCATAAGAGTGATTAGGCCAATGGTTGAGAGCCATAAGATCATTCTAACTGAAGGACATCCCATTCTAAGCATGTTTGTCACCATTTGGTATGATCGCTTGATCTCCATTGCTCATGAGCTTGTAATTCATCTAATTTTCTTATAGTTACTTTCATTTGGATTCTATGAGATCTTGGGAAAGAGTAGGTAAATGGTTGAGAGCCATGTCCTCATTTTGTTTAATTGCTTAATCTCCATAGCTAATGAGCATGTAAATAATATAATTTACTTATAGTTATCTTCATTTGGATGCTATTAGATCTAGGGAAATGTTAGGCTAGTGGTTGGGAGCCATAAGATCATTCTATGTGAAGACTTCCCATTCTAAGCATGTTTCTCACCATTTGGGGTAATCGCTTGATCTTCATCGCTCGTGAGATTGTAATTTGTCTAATCTTCTTATTGTTATCTTCATTTGGATGTTATGAGATATGGGGAATGATTAGGCTAATGGTTGAGAGCCATGAGATCATTATAAGTGAAGGACTTCTCATTTGAAGCATATGTGTCCTCATTTTGTTTAATCGCTTGATCTCCATAGCTAATGAGCTTATAAATCATATAATTTACATAAGTTATCTTCATCTGGATGCTATGAGATCTAGGGAAAGAGTAGGCTAATGGTTGAGAGCCATGAGATCATTCTAAGTGAAGGACTTCTCATTTGAAGCATATGTGTCCTCATTTTGTTTAATCACTTGATCTCCATAGCTGAATGAGCTTTTAAATCGTATAATTTAACATAGTTATCTTTATTTGGATGCTATTAGATCTAGGGAAATATTAGGCTAGTGGTTGAGAGCCATAAGATCATTCTAAGTGAAGGACTTCCCATTGTAAGCATTTTTGTCACTATTTGGTTTAATCGCTTGATCTCCACAGCTCATGAGCTTGTAAATCATATAATTTACTTATAGTTATCTTCATTTGGATGCTATTAGATCACGGGAGAGATTAAGCCAACGGTTGAGAGCCATAAGATCATTATAAGTGATGGACTTTCCATTTAAGCATTTTTGGCACCATTTGGTTTAATCACTTGATCTCCATCCCTCATGAGCTTGTAATTCGTCTAATTTTCTTATTGTTATGCTCATTTGGATGCTATGAGATCTAGGGAAAGATTAGGCTAATGGTTGAGAGCCATAAGATCATTCTAAGTGAAGGACTTCGTATTAAAAGCATATGTGTACTAATTTGGATTAATAGCTTGATCTCCATAGCTAATGAGCTTGGAAATCATATGATTTACTTATTGTTAACTTCATTTGGATGCTATTGGATCATGGGGAGAGATTAGGCCAACGGTTGAGAGCCATAAGATCATTCTATGTGAAGGACTTCCCATTTTAAGCATATGTGTTTTCATTTGGTTTAATAGCTTGATCTCCATAGCTAATGAGCTTGTAAATCATATAATTTACATATATTTATCTTCATTTGGATGCTATGAGATCTAGGGAATGACTAGGCTAATGGATGAGAGCCATAAGATCATTCTAAGTGAATGACTTCTCATTAGAAGCATATGTGTACTAATTTGGTATAATAGCTTGATATCTATAGCTAATGAGCTTGGAAATCATATGATTTACTTATTGTTAACTTCATTTGGATGCTATTTGGATCATGGGGAAAGATTAGTTCAACGGTTGAGAGCCATAAGATCATTCTATGTGAAGGAAGTCCCATTTGAAGTATATGTGTTCTCATTTGGTTTAATTGCTTGATCTCCATAGCTAATGAGCTTGTAAATCATATAATTTACTTATAGTTATCTTCATATGGATGGAATTAGATCATGGGGAGAGATTAGGCCAACGGTTAAGAACCACAAGATCATTCTTTGTGAAGGACTTCCCATTCTGTTTCTCACCATTTGGGGTAATCACTTGATTTCCATCGCCCATGAGCTTGTAATTCGTTTAATCGTCTTATTGTTATATTCATTTTGATGCTATGAGATCTAGGGAAAGATTAGGCTAATGGTTGAGAGCCATAAAATCATTCTAAGTGAATGACTTCCCATTTGAAGCATATGTGTTCTCATTTGTTTTAATCACTTAATCTCCATAGCTAATGAGCTTGTAAATAATATAATTTAGTTATAGTTATCTTCATTTGGATGCTATTAGATCTAGGGAAATGTTAGGCTAATGGTTGAGAGCCATAAGATCATTCTAAGTGAAGGACATCCCATTCTAAGCATGTTTGTCCCCATTTGGTATAATCGGTTGATCTCCATCGCTCATGAGCTTGTAATTCATTTAATTTTCTTATAGTTATCTTCATTTTGATGCTTTGAGATCTAGGGAAAGATTAGGCTAATGGTTGAGAGCCATAAGATCATTCTAAGTGAAGGACTTCCCATTTGAAGCATATGTGTCCTAATTTGGTTTAATCGCTTGATTGCCATAGCTCATGAGCTTGTAAATTATATAATTTACATATAGTTATCTTCATTTGAATGTTATTAGATCATGGGTGATATTAGGTTAATGGTTGAGAGCCATAATATCATTCTAAGTGAAAGGACTTCCCATTCTTTGCTTGTTTGTCACTATTTGGTTTAATTTCATGATCTCCATCCTCATGAGCCTGTAATTCATCTAATTTTCTTCTTGTTATCTTCATTTGGATGCTATGAGATCTAGGGTATGATTAGGCTAATATTTGAGAGCCATAAGATCAATCTAAGTGAAGGACTTCTCATTTGAAGCAATTGTCTCGTCACTTGGATTAATCACTTGATCTCCATAGCTCATGACCTGGTAAAAAAAATAATTACTTATAGTTAGCTTCATTTGAATGCTATTAGATCATGGGAGAGATTAGGCCCATGGTCGAGAGCCATAAGATCATTCTAAGTGAAGCACTTCCCATTCTAAGCATGATTGTCTCCATTTGGTATAATCGCTTTATCTCCATCGCTAATGAGCTTGTAATTCGTCTAATTTTCTTATTGTTCTCTTCATTTGGATGCTATGAGATCTAGGGTAACATTAGGCTAATGGTTGAGAGCCATAAGATCATTCTATGTGAAGGACTTCTCATTTGAAGCATATGTGTCCTCATTTGGTTTAGTCGCATGAGCTTGTAAATGATATAATTTACTTATAGTTTTCTTCATTCGGATGCTCTGAGATCTAGTGAAAGATTAGCCTAATGGTTGAGAGCCATAAGATCATTCTAAGTGAAAGACATCCTACTCAAAGAATGTTTGTCGCCATTTGGAATAATCACTTGATCTCCATCACTCTTGAGGTTGTAATTCATCAAATTTTCTTATTTTTATGTTCATTTTGATGCTATTAGACCATGGGAGAGATTAGGCTAGTGGTTGAGAGCCATAAGATCATTCTAAGTGAAAGACATCCCATTCTAAGAATATTTGTCACCATTTGGTATAATCGCTTGATCTCCATCGCTCATGAGCTTGTAATTCATCAAATTTTCTTATTGTTATGTTCATTTGGATGTTATTAGACTAGGGGAGAGATTAGGCTATTGGTTGAGAGCCATAAGATCATTCTAAGTGAGCGACTCACCTAATTTTCTTATAGTTAACTTCATTTGGGTGTCATGGGATCGAGGTAAATATTAGGCTAATGGTTGAGAGTCATAGGATCATTTTACGTGAAGGACTTCCCATTTGAAGCATATGTGTTCTTGTTTTAGTTTCATCGCTTGATCTCCATAGCTAATGAGCTTGTAAATCATATAATTTACTTATAGTTTTTTTCATTTGGATTTAGATCTAGGAAAGATTAGGCTAATGGTTGAGAGCCATAAGATTATTCTAAGTGAAGGACTTCCCATTTGAAGCATATGTGTTCTTGTTTAGTTTCATCGCTTGATCTCCATAGCTAATGAGCTTGTAAATCATATAATTTACTTATAGTTTTCTTCATTTGGATGATATTAAATCATGGGAAAGATTAGGCCAATGGTTGAGAGCCATAAGATCATTCTAAGTGAAGGGCTTCCCATTCTAAACATGTTTGTCACCATTTGGTTTAATGGCTTGATCTCCACATCTCATGAGCTTGTAAATCATCTAATTTACTTATAATTATCTTCATTTGGATGCTATTAGATCGTGGGAGAGATTAGGCCAATGGTTGGGAGCCATTAGATCATTCTAAGTGAAAGACTTCCCATTCTAAGCATGTTTATCACCATTTGGTATAATCGCTTGATCTCCATCGCTCATGAGCTTGTAATTCATCTAATTTTCTTATTGTTATCTTCATTTGGATGCTATTAGGTCTTGTGAGAGATTAGGCCAATGATTGAGAGCCATAAGATCATTCTATGTAAAGAGTTTCCCATTTGAAGCAGATATGTCCTCATTTGGTTTAATCACTTGATCTCCACTTCTCATGAGCTTGTAAATCATATAATTTACTGATAGTTATCTTCATTTGGATGCTATGAGGTCTTGCGAGAGATTAGGCCAATGGTTGATAGCCATAAGATCATTCTAAGTGAAAGACTTTCCATTCTAAGCATGTTTGTGACCATTTGGTATAATTGCTTAATTTCCATCGCTCATGAGCTTGTAATTCATCTAATTTTCTTATTGTTATCTTCATTTGGATGCTATTAGATCAAGGGAAAGATTAGGCAAACGGTTGAGAGCCATAAAATCATTTTAAGTGAAGGACTTCCCATTTGAAGCATATGTGTCCTAATTTGGTTTAATAATTGCTTGATCGCCATAGTTCATGAGCTTGTAAATTATATAATTTACATATAGTTATCTTCATTTGATGTTATTAGATCATGGGAAATATTAGGATAATGGTTGAAAGAAATAAAAATCATTCTAAGTGAATGACTTCCCATTCTCAGCTTTTTTGTCACCATTTGGTTTAATCGCTTGATCTACACAGCTCATGAGCTTGTAATTCATATAATTTACTTATAGTTTTCTTCATTTGGATGCTATTAGATCTAGGGAAAGATTAGAAAAATTGTTGAGAGCCATAAGATCATTCTAAGTGAATGAGCCATTTGAAGCATATGTGTCCTCATTTGGATTAACCGGTTGATCTCCACAACTCACGAGCTTGTAAATCATATAATTTACTTATAGTTATCTTCATTTGGATGCTATTAGATCATGGGAAAGATTAAGCCAGTGGTTGAGAGTTATATGATCATTCTAAGTGAAGCACTTCCTATTTGAAGCATATGTGTTCTAATTTGGTTTAATCGCTTGATCCCCATAGCTCATAAGCTTGTAAATCATATAATTTACTTATAGTTATCTTCATTTAGATGCTATTAGATCATGGGAAAGATTAGGCTAGTGGTTGAGAGCCACAAGATCATTCTAAGTGAACAACTTCCCATTCTAAGCATTTTTATTGCCATTTGATTTAATTGCTTGATCTCCACAGCTCATGAATTTGTAAATCATATAATTTCCTTATAGTTTTTTACGTTTGGATGCTATTAGATCATGGGAAAGATTAGGCCAGTGGCTGAGAGGCATAAGATCATTCTAAGTGAAGAACTTGCCATTCTAAGCATTTTTCTTGCCATTTGAATTAATCGCTTGATCTCCACTGCTCATGAGCTGGTAAATCATATAATTTACTTATTGTTATCTTGAGTTGGATGCCATGAGATCTAGGGAAAGATTAGGCTAATGGTTGAGAGCCATAAGATCATTCTAAGTGAAGGACTTCTCATTTGAAGCATATATGTCCTTATTTTGTTGAATTGTTTGATCTCCATAGCTAATGGGATTGGAAATCATATAATTTACTTACTGTTATCTTCATTTGGATGCTATTAGATCAAGGGAAGGATTAGGCAAATGGTTGAGAGCCCTAAGATCATTCTAAGTGATGGACTTCCCATTTGAAGCATTTGTCACTCATTTGGTTTAATCACATGATCTCCATCTCTCATGAGCTTGTAAATCATCTAATTTTCTTACAGTTATCTTCATTGGATGCTATTAGAACTAAGGGAAAGATTAGCTAATGGTTGAGAGCCATGAGATCATTCTAAGTGAAAGACTTCCCATTTGAAGCATATGTGTCCTCATTTGGTTTAATCGCTTTACCATTCATGAGCTTGTAAATCATATAATTTACTTATAGTTATCTTCATTTGGATGCTATGAGATCTAGGAAAGATTAGGCTAATGGTTGATCCATAGATCATTCTAAGTGAATGATTTCTCATTTGAAGCATATGTGTCCTCATTTTGTTTAATCGCTTGATCTCCATAGCTAATGAGTTGGAAATCATATAATTTACTTACAATTATTTTCATTTGGATGCTATTAGATCTAGGGAAGGACTAGGCAAATGGTTGAGAGCCGTAAGATCATTCTAAGTGATGGACTTACAATTTGTAGCATGTGTGTCATCATTTAGTTTAATCGCATGATCTCCATCGCTCATGAGCTTGTAATTCATCTAATTTTCTTACAGTTATCTTCATTTGGATGCTATGAGATCTAGGGAAAGATTTTTCTAATGGTTGAGAGCCATGAGATCATTCTAAGCATAGGACTTCCCACTTGAAGCATATGTGTCCTCATTTGGTTTTATTCGCTTAATCTCCTTAGCTAATTAGCTTGTAAATCAGGTGATTTACTTATTGTTATCTTCATTTGGATGCTATGAGATGTTGGGAAAGATTCGGCAAATGGTTAAGAGCCATGAGACCATTCTAAGTGAAGGACTTCTCATTTGTAGCATATGTGTCCTCATTTTGTTTAATTGCTTGATGTCCATAGCTAATGAGCTTGTAAATCATATAATTTACATATAGTTATCTTCATTTGGATGCTATTAGATCATGGGAAAGATTAGGCCAATGGTTGAGAGGCAAAAGATCATTCTAAGTGGAGAACATCCCATTTTAAGCATTTTTGTTGCCATTTGATTTGATCGCTTGGTCCACTGATCATGAGCTTGTAAATCATATAATTTACTTATAGTTGTCTTCATTTGGATGCTGTTAGATGTAGGGAAAGATTAGGCAAATGGGTGAGAGCCATAAATCATTCTAAGTGATGGACTTACAATTTGTAGCATATGTGTCATGATTTAGTTTAATCGCATGATCTCCATCGCTCATGAGCTTGTAATTCATCTAATTTTCTTACAGTTATCTTCATTTGGATGCTATGAGATCGAGGGAAGAATTTGTCTAATGGTTGAGAGCCAAGAGATCGTTCTAAGTGTATGACTTCCCATTTGAAGCATATGTGTCCTCTTTTGGTTTAATCGCTTAATCTCCTTAGCTAATGAGCTTGTAAATCAGATAATTTACTTATATTATCTTCATTTGGATGCTATTAGATCATGGGAAAGATTCGGCAAATGGTTGAGAGCCATGAGATCATTCTAAGTGAATGACTTCTCATTTGTAGCATATGTGTCCTCATTTTGTTTAATTGCTTGATCTCCATCACTCATAAGCTTGTAATTCATATAATTTTCATACAGTTATCTTCATTTGGATGCTATGAGATCTAGGGAAAGATTTGTCTAATGGTTGAGAGCCATGAGATTATTCTAAGTGTAGGACTTCCCATTTGAAGCATATGTGTCCTCATTTGGTTTAATCGCTTAATCTCCTTAACTAATGAGCTTGTAAATGAGGTGATTTACTTATTATTATCTTCATTTGGATGCTATGAGATGTTGGGAAAGATTCGGCAAATGGTTGAGAGCCATGAGATCATTCTAAATGAAGGACTTCTCATTTGTAGCATATGTGTTCTCATTTTGTTTAATTGCTTGATCTCCAAAGCTAATGAGCTTGTAAATCATACAGTTTACTTATAGTTATGTTCATTTGGATGCTATTATATCATGGGAAAGATTAGGCTAGTGGTTGAGAGACATAAGATCATTCTAAGTGAAGAACATCCCATTTTAAGCATTTTTTACACCATTTGATTTAATCACTTAGTCTCCATTGCTCATGAGCTTGTAAATCATATAATTTACTTATAGTTGTCTTCATTTGTATGCTATTAGATCTAGGGAAAGATTAGGCAAATGGATGAGAGCCATAAGATTATTCTAAGCGAAGGACTTCCCATTTGAAGTATATGTGTCCTCATTTGGTTTAATCGCTTGATCACCTTAGCTCATGAGCTTGGAAATCTTATAATTTACTTGTAATTATTTTGGATGCCATTAGATCTAGGGAAAGATTAGGCAAATGGTTGAGAGCCTAAGATCATTCTAAGCCAATGACTTCTCATTTGAAGCATATGTGTCCTCATTTGGTTTAATCACATGATCTCCATCATTTGTAATTCATGTAATTTTCTTATACCTTCATTTGGATGCTATGAGATCGAGGGAAAGATTTGTCTAATGGTTGAAAGCCATGAGATCATTCTAAGTGTAGGACTTCCCATTTGAAGCACATGTGTCCTCATTTGGTTTAATCGCTTAATCTCCTTAGCTAATGAGCTTGTAAATTAGGTGATTTACTTATTGTTATCTTTATTTGGATGCTATGAGATGTTGGAAAATATTCGGCAAATGGTTAAGAGCCATGAGATCATTCTAAGTGAATGACTTCTCATTTGTAGCATATGTGTGCTCATTTTGTTTAATTGCTTGATCTTCATAGCTAATGACCTTGTAAATCATATAGTTTACTTATAGTTATCTTCATTTGGATGCTATTAGATCATAGGAAAGTTTAGGCTTGTGGTTGAGAGGCATAAGATCATTCTAAGTGGAGAACATCCCATTTTAAGCATTTTTGCTGCCATTTGATTTAATCGCTTGGTCTCCACTGCTGATGAGCTTGTAAATCATTTAATTTACTTATAGTTTTCTTCATTTGGATGCTGTTAGATCTAGGGAAAGATTAGGCAAATGGGTGAGAGCCATAAGATCATTCTAAGTGATGGACTTACAATTTGTAGCATATGTGTCGTCATTTAGTTTAATCGCATGATCTCCATCTCTCATGAGCTTGTAATTCATCTAATTTTCTTACAGTTATCTTCATTTGGATGCTATGAGATCTAGGGAAAGATTTGTCTAGTGGTTGAGAGCTAAGAGATCGTTCTAAGTGTAGGACTTCCCATTTGAAGTATATGTGTCCTCTTTTAGTTTAATCGCTTAATCTCCTTAGCTAATGAGCTTGTAAATCATATAATTTAATTATAGTCGTCTTCATTTGGATGCTATTAGATCTAGGGAAAGATTCGGCTAATGGGTGAGACTCATAAGATCATTCTAAGTGAAGGACTTCCCATTTGAAGTATATGTGTCCTCATTTGGTTTAATCGCTTGATCACCTTAGCTCATGAGCTTGGAAATCATATAATTTACTTATTGTTACCTTCATTTGGATGCCATGAGATCTAGGGAAAGATCAGGCTAATGGTTGAGAGCCATAAGATCATTCTAAGTGAAAGACTTCTCATTTAAAGCATATGTGTCATCATTTGGTTTAATCGCTTGATCTCAATAGCTAATGAGCTTGCAAATCATATAATTTACTTATAGTTATCTTCATTTGGATGCTATTGGATCATGGGAATGATTAGGCCAATGGTCTAGAACCATAACATCATTCTAAGAGAAGAACTTCCCATTCTAAGCATTTATGTCGCCATTTGATTTAATCGCTTGATCTCCACAGCTCATGAGCTTGTAAATCATATAATTTACTTATAGTTATCTTCATTTGGATGCTATTAGATCTGGGGAAATATTAAGCAAATGGGTGAAAGCCATAAGATCATTCTTTGTGGAGGACGTCCCATTTGAAACATATGTGTCCTAATTTAGTTTAATCACTTAATCACCATAGCTCATGAGCTTGTAAATAATATAATTACTTATAGTTATTTTCATTTGGATGCTATTAGATCTAGGGTATGATTAGTCTAATGGTTGAGAGCCATATGTTCATTTTAGGTGAATGACTTCTCATTTGAAGCATATGTGTCCTCATTTGGTTTAAATGCTTGATCTCCATAGCTAGTGAGCTTGTAATTCATCTCATTTTCTTATAGTTATCTTCATGTGGATGCTATAAGATCTAGGGAAGGATTTGGCTAATGGTTGAGAGCCATAAGATCATTCCAAGTGAAGGACTTTTCATTTGAAGCAAATGTCTCGTCACTTGGATTAATCGCTTGATCTACATAGCTCATGAGCTTGTAAATAATACAATTACATATAGTTAGCTTCATTTGGATGTTATTAGATCATGGGAGAGATTAGGCCAATGGTTGAGAGCCATAAGATTATTCTGAGTGAAGCACATCCCATTCTAGGCATTTTTGTCTCCATTTGGTATAATCGCTTGATCTCCATCGTTCGTGAGCTTGTAATTCGTGTAATTTTCTTATTTTTATCTTCATTTGGATGCTATTAGGTCTTGTGAGAGATTAAGCCAATGATTGAGAGCCATAAGATCATTCTAAGTGAAGAGCTTCCCATTTGAAGCATATGTGTCATCATTTGGTTTAACTACTCCACATCTCATGAGCTGGTAAATCATATAATTTACTTATAGTTATCTTCATTTGGATGCTATTAGGTCTTGTGAGATATTAGGCCAATGGTTGAGATCTATAAGATAATTCTAAGTGAAGGACTTCCCATTCTAAGTTTTTTTGTCACCATTTGGTTTAATCGCATGATCTCCATCGCTCATGATCTTGTAATTCATCTAATTTTTTTATTGTTATCTTCATTTGGATGCTATCAGATCTTGGGTAAGATTAGGCTAATGGTTGGGAGCCATAAGATCATTCTATGTTAAGGACTTCCCATTTGAAGCATATGTGTCCTCATTTGGTTTAATCGCTTGATCTCCACAACTGATGAGCTCGTAAATCATATAATTTACTTATAGTTTTCTTCATTTGGTTGCTATTAGATCTAGGGAAAGATTAGGGAAATGGTTGAGAACCATACGATCATTTTAAGTGAAAGACTTCCCATTCGAAGCATATGTGTCATAATTTGGTTTAATTGCTTGATCGCCATTGCTCATGAGCTTGTAATTCAGCTAATTTTCTTATAGTTATCTTCATTTGGATGCTATTAGATCATGGCAAAGATTAGGCCAATGGTTGAGATCCATAAGATAATTCTAAGTGAAGGATTTCCCATTCTAAGCTTGTTTGTCGCCATTTGGTAGAATCACTTGATCTCCATCGCTCATGAGCTTGTAATTCATCTAACTCTGTTATAGTTATCTTCATTTAGATGCCATGAGATCTAGGGAAAGATTAGACTAATGTTTGAGAGCCATAAAATCATTCTAAGTGAAGGACATGTCATTTGAAGCATATGTGTCCTAATTTGGTTTAATCGCTTGATCTCCATCGCTAATGAGCTTCTAAATAACATAATTTACTTGTTGTTATCTTCAGTTGGATGCTATTAGATCTAGGGAAATATTTGGCTAGTGGTTGAGAGCCATGAGATTATTCTTAGTGAAGGACTTCCCATTCAAAGCTTTTTTGTCACCATTTGGTTTAATCGCTTGATCTGCACAGCTCATGAGCTTGTAAATCATATAATTTACTTATATTCATCTTCATGTAGATGCTATTAGATCATGGGAGAGATTAGGCCAATGGTTGAGAGACATAAGATCACTCTAAGTGAAAGACATCCCACTCTAAGCATGTTTGTCTCCATTTGGTGTAATCGCTTGATCTCCATCGCTTATGAGCTTGTAATTCATCTAATTTTCTTATTGTTATATTGATTTGGATGCTATGACATCTAGGGAAAGATAAGGAATATGGTTGAGAGGCGTGTCCTCATTTTGTTTAATCGTTTGATCTTCATAGCTAATGAGCTTCTAAATCATATAATTTACTTATAGTTATCTTCATTTGAATGCTATTAGATCTAGGGAAATGTTAGGCTAGTGCTTGAGAGCCATAAGATCATTCTAAGTGAAGGACTTCCCAATTGAAGCATATGTGTCCTAATTTTGTTTAATCGCTCGATCGCTATAGCTCATGAATTTGTAAACCATATATTTTACTTAGAGATACATTCATTTGGATGCTATGAGATGTAAGGAAAGATAAGGATAATGGTTGAGAGCCATAATAGCATTCTAAGCAAAGGACTTCTCATTCGAAGCATATGTGTCCTCATTTGGTGTAAACACTTGATCTCCATAGCTAATGAGCTTGTAAATCATATAATGTACATATAGTTATCTTTATTTGGATGCTATGAGATCTAGGGAAAGATTAGGTTAACGATTGAGAGCCATGAGATCATTCTAAGTGAAGGACTTCTCATTTGAATCATATGTGTCCTCATTTTGTTTAATCGCATGATCTCCATAGCTAATGAGCTTTTAAATCATATAATTTACTTATTGTTATCTTATTTGGAAGCTATTAGATCTAAGGATGTATTAGGCTAGTGGTTGAGAGCCATAAGATCATTCTAAGTGAAGGACTTCCCATTCTAAGCATTTTTGTCACTATTTGGTTTAATCGCTTGATCTCCACAGCTCATGAGCTCGTAAATTATATAATTTTCTTATAGTTATCTTCATTTGAATGCAATTAGATCATGGGAGTGATTAGGCCAATGGTTGAGAGCCATAAGATCATTCTAACTAAAGGACATCCCATTCTAAGCATGTTTGTCACCCTTTGGTATGATCTCTTGATCTCTCCATTGCTCATGAGCTTGTAATTTGTCTAATTTTCTTAAAGTTACTTTCATTTGGATTCTATGAGATCTTGGGAAAGAGTAGGCAAATGGTTGAGAGCCATGTCCTCATTTTGTTTAATTGCTTAATCTCCATAGCTAATGAGCTTGTAAATCATATAATTTACTTATAGTTATCTTCATTTGGATGCTATTAGACCTAGGGAAATGTTAGGCTAGTGGTTGGGAGCCATAGATCATTCTATGTAAAGGACTTTGCATTAGAAGCATATGTGTATTTATTTGGAATATAGGTTGATCTCCATAGTTAATGAGCTAGGAAATCATATGATTTACTTATTGTTAACTTCATTTGGATGCTATTGGATCATGGGGAGAGATTAAGCCAACGGTTGAGAGCCATAAGATCATTCTATGTGAAGGACTTCCCATTTGAAGCATATGTGTTCTCATTTGGTTTAATAGCTTGATCACTATAGCTAATGAGCTTGTAAATCATATAATTTACATATAGTTATCTTCATTTGGATGCTATGAGATCTAGGAAATGACTAGGCTAATGGTTGAGAGCCATAAGATCATTCTAAGTGAATGACTTCTCATTAGAAGCATATGTGTACTAATTTGGTTTAATAACTTGATCTCCATATCTAATGAGCTTGGAAATCATATGATTTACTTATTGTTAACTTCATTTGGATGCTATTGGATCATAGGGAGAGATTAAGCCAACGGTTGAGAGCCATAAGATCATTCTATGTGAAGCACTTCCCATTTGAAGTATATGTGTTATCATTTGGTTTAATAGCTTGATCTCCATAGCTAATGAGCTTGTAAATCATATAATTTACTTATAGTTAACTTCATTTGGATGGAATTAGATCATGGGGAGAGATTAGGCCAATGGTTAAGAGCCAGAAAATCATTTTTTGTTAAGGACTTCCCATTCTAAGCATTTTTCTCACCATTTGGGTAATCGCTTGATTTCCATCGTTCATAAGCTTGTAATTCATCTAATCGTCTTATTGTTATCTTCATTTCGATGCTATGAGATCTAGGGAAAGATTAGGCTAAGGAGTTGGAAATCATATGATTTACTTATTGTTAACTTCATTTGGATGCTATTGGATCATAGGGAGAGATTAAGCCAATGGTTGAGAGCCATAAGATCATTCTATGTGAATGACTTCCCATTTGAAGCATATGTGTTCTCATTTGCTTTAATCGCTTGATCTACATAGCTAATGAGCTTGTAAATCATATAATTTACTTATATTTATCTTCATTTGGATGCTATGAGATCTAGGGTATGATTAGGCTAATGGTTGAGAGCCATAAGATCATTCTATGTGAAGAACTTCCCATTTCAAGCATATGTGTTCTCGTTTGGTTTAATCTTTTGATCTCCATAGCTAATGAGCTTGTAAATCATATAAGTTACTTATATTTCTTCATTTGGATGCTATGTGATCTAGGTATGATTAGGCTAATGGTTGAGAGCCATAAGATCATTCTATGTGAAGAACTTCCCATTTCAAGCGTATGTGTTCTCATTTGGTTTAATGTTTTGATCTCCACTGCTAATGAGCATGTAAATCATATAATTTACTTATAGTTACCTTCATTTGGATGCTATGAGATCTAGGGAATGATTAGGCTAATGGTTGAGAGCCATAAGATCTTTCTAAGTGAAAAACTTCCCATTTGAAACATATGTGTTCTCCTTTGGTTTGATAGCTTGATCTCCATAGCTAATGAGCTTGGAAATCATATGATTTACTTATTGTTATCTTCATTTGGATGCTATTTGATCATGGGGAGTGATTAGGCAAACGGTTGAGAGCCATCAACGATTATACCAAATGACAAAAAAGTTTAGAATGGGAAGTCCTTCACTTAGAATGGTCTTATGGCTCTCAACCATTCACCTAATCTTTCTAGATCTCATAGCATCCAAATGAATATAACAATAAGAAACTTGACGAATTAGAAGATCATTAGCTGAGGAGATCGTGCGATTATACCAAATGGTGACAAACAAGCTTAGAATGGGAAGTCTTTCACTTAGAATGATCTTATGGCTATCAAACATTGGCCTAATCTATCACATGGTCTAATAGAATCCAAATGAAGATACCTTAAGCAAATTATATGATTTACAAACTCATTTAGCTATGGAGATCAATCGATTACACCAAATGAGCACACATATGCTTCAAATGGGAAGTCATTCATTTTGAATGATCTTATGGCTCTCAACCATTAGCGCAATCTTTCTCTATATCTCATAACATCCAAATGAAGAAAACTATAAGTAAATTATATGATTTACAAGCTCATTGGCTATGGAGATCAAGCGATTAAACCAAATGAGGACACCTATGCTTCAAATGGGACGTCTTTCATTGAGAATGATCTTATGGCTTTCAACCATTAGCGTAATTTTTCTCTATATCTCATAACATCCAAATGAAGAAAACTATAAGTAAATTATATGATTTACATGCTCATTAGCTATGGAGATCAAGCGATTAAACCAAATGAGGACACCTATGCTTCAAATGGGAAGTCCTTCACTTAGAACAATCTTAATCACTCTCAACCATTCACCTAATCTTTCCCTAGATCTCATCGAGTCCAAATGAACATAACAATAAGAAAATTAGATGAATTACAAGCTCATGAACGATGGAGATCAAGCGATTATACGAAATGGTGACAAACATGCTTAGAATGGGAAGTCTTTCACTTAGAATGATCTTATGGCTCTCAACCATTGGCCTAATCATTCCCTAGATCTCATAGCATCCAAATGAAGAAAACTATAAGTAAATTATATGATTTACAAGCTTATTAGCTATGGAGATCAAGCAATTAAACCAAATAAGGACACCTATGCTTCAAATGGGACGTCTTTCATTGAAAGTGATCTTATGACTCTCAACCATTAGCGTAACTTTTCTCTAGATCTCATAACATCCAAATGAAGAAAACTATAAGTAAATTATATGATTTACATGCTCATTAGCTGTGGAGATCAAGCGATTAAACCAAATGAGGACACATATGCTTTAAATGGGAAGTCCTTCACTTATAATGATCTTATCACTCTCAACCATTCACCTAATCTTTCCCTAGATCTCATCGAGTCCAAATGAACATAACAATAAGAAAATTAGACGAATTACAAGTTCATGACCGATGGAGATCAAGCGATTATACCAAATGGTGACAAACATGCTTAGAATGGGAAGTCTTTCACTTAGAATGACCTCATGGCTCTCAACCATTGTCCCTAGATCTCATGGCATCCAAATGAAGAAAACTATAAGTAAATTATAAGATTTACAAGCTCATTAACTATGGAGATCAAGCGATTAAACCAAATAAGGACACCTACACTTCAAATGGGAAGTCCTTCATTCAGAATGATCATATGGCTCTCAACCATTAGCGTAATTTTTCTCTAGATCTCATAACATCCAAATGAAGAAAACTATAAGTAAATTATATGATTTACATGCTCATTAGCTATGGAGATCAAGCGATTAAACCAAATGAGGACACCTATGCTTCAAATGGGAAGTCCTTCACTTAGAACAATCTTATCACTCTCAACCATTCACCTAATCTTTCCCTAGATCTCATCGAGTCCAAATGAACATAACAATAAGAAAATTAGATGAATTACAAGCTCATGAACGATGGAGATCAAGCGATTATACGAAATGGTGACAAACATGCTTAGAATGGGAAGTCTTTCACTTAGAATGATCTTATGGTTCTCAACCATTGGCCTAATCATTCCCTAGATCTCATAGCATCCAAATGAAGAAAACTATAAGTAAATTATATGATTTACAAGCTCATTAGCTATGGAGATCAAGCAATTAAACCAAATAAGGACACCTATGCTTCAAATGGGACGTCTTTCATTGAAAGTGATCTTATGACTCTCAACCATTAGCGTAACTTTTCTCTAGATCTCATAACATCCAAATGAAGAAAACTATAAATAAATTATATGATTTACATGCTCATTAGCAGTGGAGATCAAGCGATTAAACCAAATGAGGACACATATGCTTTAAATGGGAAGTCCTTCACTTATAATGATCTTATCACTCAACCATTCACGTAATCTTTCCCTAGATCTCATCGAGTCCAAATGAACATAACAATAAGAAAATTAGACGAATTACAAGTTCATGATCGATGGAGATCAAATTATACCAAATGGTGACAAACATGCTTAGAATGGGAAGTCTTTCACTTAGAATGACCTCATGGCTCTCAACCATTGTCCCTAGATCTCATGGCATCCAAATGAAGAAAACTATAAGTAAATTATATGATTTACAAGCTCATTAGCTATGGAGATCAACCGATTAAACCAAATGAGGACACCTATGCATCAAATGGGAAGTCCTTCATTTAGAATAATCTTATGGCTCTCAATCATTAGCGTAATTTTTCTCTAGATCTCATAACATCCAAATGAAGAAAACTATAATTAAATTATCTGATTTACAAGCTCATTAGCTATGGAGATCAAGCGATTAAACCAAATGAGGACACTTATGCTTCAAATGGGAAGTCCCTTCACTTAGAATGACCTTATGTCTCTCAACCATCCACCTAATATTTCCCTAGATCTCATAGCATCCAAATGAACATAACAATAAGAAAATTAGAAGAATTACAAGATCATGAGCGGTGGAGATCAAGCGATTATACCAAATGGTGACAAACATTCTTAGAATGGGAAGTCTTTCACTTAGAATGATCTTATGGCTATCAAACATTGGCCTAATCTATCCCATGGTGTAATAGCATCCAAATGAAGATACCTTAAGCAATATATATGATTTACAAGCTCATTAGCTATGGAGATCAATCTATTACACCAAATGAGAACACATAGAATGATCTTATGGCTCTCAACCATTAGCATAATCTTTCCCTAGATCTCACAGCATGCAAATGAAGAAAACTATAAGTAAATTATATGATTTACATGCTCATTAGCTATGGAGATCAATCGATTAAACCAAATGAGAACACATATACTTCAAATGGGAAAACCTTCACTTAGAATGATCTTATGGCTTTTAACCATTGGCCTAATCTTTCCCTAGATCTCATGGCACCCAAATGAAGATAACTATAAGAAAATTAGGTGTATTACAAGCTTTTGAGCGATGGAGATCAAGTGATCATACCAAATGGTAACAAAAATGCTTAAAATGGAAAGTCTTTCACTTTGAATAATCTTATGGCTCTCAACCATTGGTCTAATCTCTCCCATGATCTAATAGCATCCAAATGAAGATACCTCAAGTAAATTATACGATTTATAAGCTCATTAGCTGTGGAGATCAAGCGATTAAACCAAATGAGGACACATATGCTTCAAATGGGATGTCCTTCACTTAGAATGATCTTATGGCTCTCAACCATTTGGCTAATCTTTCCCTAGATCTCATGGCACCCAAATGAAAATAAATATAAGAAAATTAGGTGAATTACAAGCTCTTGAGCGATGGAGAACAAGCGATTGTACGAAATGGTGACAAACATGCTTAGAATGGGAAGTCTTTTACTTAGAATGATCTAATGGCTTTCTACCATTGGCGTAATCTCTCCCATGATCTAATAGCATCCAAATGAAGATACCTTAAGTAAAATATATGATTTACAAGCTCATTAGCCAAGGAGATCAAGCGATTACACCAAATGAGAACACATAGGCTTCAAATAAGAAGTCCTTCACATGGAATAATGTTATGGCTCTCAACCATTATCCTTATCTTTCCCTAGATCTCATAGCATCCAAATGAAGGTAACTATAAGTAAGTTATATGGTTTACAAACTCATGAGCTATGGTGGTTAAGCGATTAAACCAAATTAGGACACATATGCTTCAAATGGGAAGTCCTTCACTTAGAATGATTTTATGACTCGCAACCATTACCTTATCTTTCCCTTAATCTCATAGGATCCAAATGAAGGTAACTATACGTAACTTATATGGTTTACAAACTCATGAGCTATGGTGATCAAGCGATTAAACCAAATTAGGATGCATATGCTTCAAATGGGAAATCCTTCACTTAACATGATTCTCTCAAACATTGGCCTAATCTCTCCCATGGTCTAATAGCATCCAAATGAAGATACCTTATGCAAATTATATGATTTACAAGCTCATTAGCTATAGAGATCAAGGGATTAAACCAAATGAGAACACATATGCTTCAAATGGGAAGTCCTTCACTTAGAATGATCTTATGTCTCTCAACCATTATCCTTATCTTTCCCTAGATCTCGTAGTATCCAAATGATGGTAACCATAAGTAAATTATTTGGTTTACAAACTCATGAGCTATGGCGATCAAGCGAATAAACCAAATTAGGACTCCTATGCTTCAAATGGGAGGTCTTTCACTTAGAATGGTCTTATGGCTCTCAACCATTCACCTAATCTTACCCTAGATCTCATAGCATCCAAATGAACATAACAATAAGAAAATTAGAAGAATTACAAGATCATGAGTGGTAGAGATCAAGCGATTATACCAAATGGTGACAAACATGCTTAGAATGGGAAGTCTTTCACTTAGAATGATCTTATGGCTATCAAACATTGGCCTAATCTATCCCATGGTCTAATAGCATCCAAATGAAGATACCTTAGGCAATATATATGATTTACAAGCTCATTAGCTATGGAGATCAATCTATTACACCAAATGAGAACACATATGCTTCAAATGGGAAGTCCTTCACTTAGAATGATCTTATGGCTCTCAACCATTAGCATAATCTTTCCCTAGATCTCACAGCATGCAAATGAAGAAAACTATAAGTAAATTATATGATTTGCATGCTCATTAGCTATGGAGATCAATCGATTAAACCAAATGAGAACACATATACTTCAAATGGGAAAACCTTCACTTAGAATGATCTTATGGCTCTCAACCATTATCCTTATCTTTCCCTAGATCTTGTAGCATCCAAATGAAGGTAACCATATGTAAATTATTTTGTTTACAAACTCATGAGCTATGGTGATCAAGTGAATAAACCAAATTAGGATACATATGCTTCAAATGGGAAGTCCTTCACTTAGATGATCTTATGGTTCTCAACCATTTGCCTAATCTTTCCCTAGATCTCATGGCACCCAAATGAATATAACTATAAGAAAATTAGGTGAATTACAAGCTCTTGAGAGATGGAGATCAAGCGATTATACCAATTGGTGACAAACATGCTTAGAATGGGAAGTCCTTCACTTTGAATGATCTTATGGCTCTCAACCACTAGCCTAACACTTCCAAATGAAGATAACTATAAGTAAATTATATGATTTACAAGCTCATTAGCTCTGGAGATCGAGCGATTAACTAAAATGAGGACACGGCTCTCAACCATTTGCCTAATCTTGCCCTAGATCTCATAGAATCCAAATGAAAATAATAATAAGAAAATTAGACGAATTACAAGCTCATGAGCGATGGAGATCAAGCGATTATACCAAATGGTGACAAACATGCTTATAATGGGAAGTCCTTCAGTTAGAATGATCTTATGGCTCTCAACCGTTGGCCTAATCTCTCTCGTGATCTAATAGCATCCAAATGAAGATAACTATAAGTAAATCATATGATTTACAAGCTCATGAGCTGTGGAGATTAAGCGATTAAACCAAATAATGACAAAAATACTAAGAATGGAAAGTCCTTCACTTAGAATGATCTTATGGCTCTCAACCACTACCCTAATATTTTCCTAGATCAAATAGCATCCGAATAAAGATAACTATATTAAATTATATGATTTAAAAGCTCATTAGCTATGGACATCAATCGATTAAACAAAATGACGACACACATGCTTCAAATGAGAAGTCATTCACTTAGAATGATCTCATAGCTTTCAACCATTAGCCTAATATTTCCCTAGATCTCATAGCATCCAAATGAAGATAACTATATGTAAATTATATGATTTACAAGCTCATTAGCTGTGGAGATCAAGCAATTAAACAAAATGAGGACACATATGCTTCAAATGAGAAGTCCTTCACTTAGAATGATCTCATGGTTCTCAACCATTAGCCTAATCTTTCCATAGATCTCATAACATCCAAATGAAGAAAACTATATGTAAATTATGTGATTTACAAGCTCATTAGCTATGGAGATCAAGCTATTAAACCAAATGAGAACGCATATGCTTCAAATGGGAAGTCCTTCACTTAGAATGATCTTATGGCTCTCAATCGTTTGCCTAATCTTTCCCTTGATCTAATAGCAACCAAATGAAGATACTTATAAGTATATTATATGATTTACAAGCTCATTAGCTATGGAGATCAGGTTATTACACCAAATGAGAACACATACGCTACAAATGGGAGGTCATTCACTTAGAATAATCTTATGGCTCTCAACCATTAGCCTAATATTTGCCTAGATCTCATAGCATCCAAACGAAGATAACAATAAGCAGATTAGATGAATTACAAGCTCATGAGCAATGGAGATCAAGCGATTACTCCAAATGGTGAGAAACATGCTTAGAATGGGAAGTCCTTCACATAGAATGACCTTATGGCTCTCAACTGTTGGCCTAATCACTCCCCATGATCCAATAGCATCCAAATGAAGATAACAATAAGTAAATTATATGATTTCCAAGCTCAATAGCAATGGAGATCAAGCTATTAAACCAAATTAGTACACATACGCTTCAAATGGGAAGTTCTTCACTTATAATGATCTTATGGCTCTCAACCTTTTGCCTAATCTTTCCCTAGATCTCATGGCACCCAAATAAAGATGGAGATCAAGCAATTATACCAAATGGTGACAAAAATGCTTAGAATGGGAAGTCCTTCACTTAGAATGATATTATAGCTCCCAACCACTAGCCTAATATTTCCCTAGATCTAATAGCATCCAAATGAAGATAACTATAAGTAAATTATTTTATATACAAGCTTATTAGCTATGGAGATCAAGGTATTAAACCAAATTAGTACACATATGCTTCAAATGAGAAGTTCTTCACTTAGAATGATTTTATGGCTCTCAACCATTAGCCTAATCATTCCCTAGATCTCATAACATCCGAATGAAGATAACTATAAGTAAATTACAAGATTTACAAGCTCACGAGCTGTGGAGATCAGGCGATTAAACCAAATGGTGACAAAAATTCTTAGAATGGGAAGTCCATCACTTAGAATGATCTTATGGCTCTCAACCATTAGCCTAATCTTTCCCTAGATCTCATAGCATCCAAATGAAGATAGCAATAAGAAAATTAGACGTATTACAAGCTCATGAGCAATGAAGATCAAGCGATTATACCAAATGGTGACAAACATGCTCGGAATGGGAAGTCTTTCACTTAGAATGATGTTATGGCTCTCCACCATTGGCCTAATCACTTCGATGATCTAATAGCATCCAAATGAATATAACTATGCGTAAATTATGCGATTAAACTAAATGGTGACAAAAATGCATCGAATGAGAAGTCATTCACTTAGAATGATCTTATGGCATCCAAATGAAGATAACAATAAGAAAATTACATAATTTACTTATAGTTATCTTCATTTGGATGCTATCAGATCTAGGGAAAGATTGTGTTAATGGTTGATATCCATGAGATCATTCTAAGTGAAGGACTTCTCATTTGAAGCATATATGTCCTCATTTGGTTTAATCGCTTGATCTCCATCGCTAATGAGCTTGTAAATAATATAATTTACTTATAGTTATCTTCATTTGGATGCTATTAGATCTTTGGAAAGATTAGGCAAATGTTTGAGAGCTATAAGATCATTCTAAGCGAAGGACGTTCCATTTGAAGCATATGTGTACTAATTTGATTTAATAGCTTCATCTCCACAACTCATGAGCTTGTAAATCATATAATTTACTTATAGTTATGTTCATTTGGATGCTATGAGATCTAGGAAAAGATTAGGCTAATGGTTGAGAGCCATATAAGATCATTTTAAGCGAAGCACTTCTCATTTGAAGCATATGTGTCCTCATTTGGTTTAATCACTTGATCTCCATACCTAATGATCTTGTAAATCATATAATTTACTCATAGTTATCTTCATTTGGATGCTGTTAGATCCAGGGAAAGATTAGGCAAATGGGTGAGAGCCATTAGATCATTCTATGTGAAGGACTTCTCATTTTAAGCATTTTTGTCACCATTTGGTATAATCCTCGATCTCCAACGCTCATGAGCTTGTAATTCTTCTAATTCTCTTATTGTTATCTTCATTTGGATGCTATGAGATCTAGGGTAAGATTAGGCTAATGGTTGAAACCATAAGATCATTCTAAGTGAAGGACTTCTCATTTGAAGCATATGTGTCCTAATTTGGTTTAATCGCTTGATCTCCATAGCTAATGAGCTTGTAAATCATATAATTTACTTATAGTTATCTTCATTTGGATGCTATTAGATCATGAGGGATAGTAGGCCAATGTTAGAGAGCCATAAGATCATTCTAAGTGAAGGACTTTCCCTTTGAAGTATATATGTCATAATTTGGTTTAATAGCTTGATTGCCACAGCTATTGAGCTTGTAAATCATATCATTTACTTACAGTTATCTTCATTTGGATGCAATTACATCATGGGTGATAGCCATAAGATCATTCTAAGTGAAGGACTTCCCATTCTAAGAATTTTTTTCACCATTTGGTATAATCGTTTTAAGCTTGTAATTCATCTAATTCTCTTATTGTTATCCTCATTTGGATGCTATGAGATCTAGGGTAAGATTAGGCTAACGGTTGAAGCCATAAAATCATTCTAGGTGAAGGACTTCTGATTTGAAGCATATGTGTCCTCATTTGGTTTAATCGCTTGATCTCCATAACTAATGCGCTTGTAAATCATATAATTTATGTATATTTATCTTCATTTGGATGCTATTAGATCTAGAGAAAGATTAGCCAAATGGTTGAGAGCCATAAGATCATTCTAAGTGAAGGACTTCCCATTCTAAGCTTATTTGTCACCATTTGGTTTAATCGCTTGATCTCCATTGCTCATGAGCTTTTAATTCATCTAATTTCTTATTGTTATCTTCATTTGGATGCTATGAGATCTAGCTTATGATTAGGCTAATGCTTGATAACCATAAGATCATTCTAAGTGAAGGACTTCCCATTTGAAGCATATGTGTCCTAAATTGGTTTAATCGCTTCATTGCCATAACTCATGAGCTTGTAAATCATATAATTTACTTATAGTTATCTTCATTTGGATGCTATGAGATCTAGGGAAATATTAGGCTAATGGTTGAGAGCCATGAGATCATCCTAATTGAAGGACATCTTATTTGAAGCATATGTGTGCTCATTTTGTTTAATCGCATCATCTACGTAGCTAATGAGCTTGTAAATCATATAACTTACTTATAGTTATCTGCAATTGGATGATATTAGATCTAGGGAAAATATTAGGCAAATTGTTGAGAGACATAAGATCATTCTAAGTGAAAGACTTCCCCTTTGTGTCCTAATTTGGTTTAATCGCTTGATCGCCACAGCTAATGAGCTTGTAAATCATATAATTTACTTATAGTTATCTTCATTTGGATGCAATTACATCATGGGTGATATTAGGCCAATGGTTGATAGCCATGAGATTATTCTAAGTGAAGGACTTCCCATTCTAAGCTTTTTTGTCACCCTTTGGTTTAATCGCTTGATCTCCATCACTCATGAGCTTGTAATTCGTCTAATTTTCTTATTGTTATCTTCATTTGGATGCTATGAGATCTAAGGTATGATTAGGCTAATGATTAAGAGCCATAAGATCATTCTAAGTGAAGGGCTTGTCATTTGAAGCATATGTGTCCTCATTTGGTTTAATCGCTTGATCTCCACAGCTAATGAGCTTGTAAATCATATAATTTACTTATAGTTATTTTCATTTGGTTGCTATTAGATCTAGGGAAAGATTAGCCAAATGGTTAAGAGCCATAAGATCATTCTAAATGAAGGACTTCCCATTTGAAGCATATGTGTCCTAAATTGGTTTAATCGCCTGATTCCCATAGCTCATGAGCTTGTAAATTATATAATTTACTTATAGTTATCTTCATTTGGATGCTATTAGATCATGAGAGATATTAGGCCAATGGTTGAGAGCCATAAGATTATTTTAATTGAAGGACTTCCCATTCTAAGCTTTTTTTGTCACCTTTTAGTATAATCGCTTGATCTCCATAAGTAATGAGCTTGTAAATCATATAATTTACTTATAGTTATCTTCATTTGGATGCTATGAGATGTATGGAAAGATTCGGCTAATGGTTGAGAGCCATGAGATCATTCTAAGTGAAGGACTTTCCATTTGAAGCATATGTATCCTCATTTGGTTTAATCGCTTGATCTCCACAACTAATGAGCTTGTAAATCATATAATTTACTTATAGTTTTTTTTCATTTGGTTGCTATTAGATCTAGGGAAAGATTAGCCAAATTGTTGTGAGCCATAAGATCATTCTAAGTGAAGGACTTCCCATTTGAAGCAAATGTGTCCTAAATTAGTTTAATCGCCTGATCGCCATAGCTCATGAGCTTGTAAATTATATAATTTACTTATAGTTATCTTCATTTGGATACTATTAGATCATGAGAGATATTAGGCCAATGGTTGAGAGTCATAAGATCATTTTAAGTAAAGGACTTCCCATTCTAAGCTTTTTTGTCACCATTTGGTATAATCGCTTGATCTCCATCGCTCATGAGCTTGTAATTCATATAATTTACTTATTCTTATCTTCATTTGGATTCTATTAGACCATGGGAGAGATTAGGCTAGTGCTTGAAAGCCATAAGATCATTCTAAGTGAAAGACTTCCCATTTGAAGCATATGTGTTCTCATTTGGTTTAATCACTTGATCTCCATAGCTAATGAGCTTGTAAATCATATAATTTACTTATGGTTATGTTCATTTGGATGTTATTAGACCATGGGAGAGATTAGGCTAGTGGTTGAGAGCCATAAGATCATTATAAGTGAACGATTTACCATTCTAAGCATGTTTGTCACCATTTGGTATAATCGATTGATCGCCATCGCTCAAGAGCTTGTAATTCATCTAATTTTCTTATAGTTATCTTCATTTGGATGCTATTAGATCATGGGAGAGATTAGGCCAATGGTTGTGAGCCATAAGATCATTCTAAGTGAAAGACATCACATTCTAAGAATGTTTGTCACCATTTGGTATAATCGCTTGATCTGCATCGCTCATGAGCTTGTAATTCATCTAGTTTCCTTATTGTTATGTTCATTTGGATGCTATTAGACCATGGGAGAGATTAGGCTAGTGCTTGAGAGTAATAAGATCATTCTAAGTGAATCACTTCCCATTTGAAGCATATGTGTTCTCATTTAGTTTAATCGCTTGATCTCCATAGCTAATGAGCTTGTAAATCATATAATTTACTTAAGGTATTTTCATTTGGATGCTATTAGACCATGGGAGAGATTAGGCTAGTGCTTGAGAGACATAACATCATTCTAAGTGAAGGACTTCCCATTTGAAGCATGTGTGTTCTCATTTGGTTTAATCACTTGATCACCATAGCTCATGAGCTTGTAAATCATGTAATTTACTTATAGTTATCTTTATTTGGATGCTATTAGATCATGGGAGAGATTAGGCCAATGGTTGAGAGTCATAAAATCATTCTAAGTAAAAGACTTCCCATTCTATGCATGTTTGTCACCATTTGGTATAATCGCTTGATCTCCATCACTCATGAGCTTGTAATTCGTCTAATTTTCTTATTGTTATTTTCATTCGGATGCAATGAGATCTACGGAAAGATTAGGCTAATGGTTGAGAGCCATAAGATCATCTAAGTGAAGGACATCCCATTTGAAGCATATGTGTTCTCGTTTAGTTTCATCGCTTGATCTCCATAGCTAATGAGCTTGTAAATCATATAATTTACTTATAGTTTTCTTCATTTGGATGATATGAGATCTAGGAAAAGATTAGGCTAATGGTTGAGAGCCATAAGATTATTCTAAGTGAAGGACTTCCCATTTGAAGCATATGTGTTCTCATTTGGTTTAATCGCTTGATCTTCGTACCTAATGAGCTTGTAAATCATATGATTTTCTTATAGGTTTCTTCATTTGGATGCTGTGAGATCTAGGGAAAGATTACGCTAATGGTTGAGAGCCATAAGATCATTCTAAGTGAAAGACTTCCCATTCTAAGCATGTTTGTCACCATTTTGTATAATCGCTTTATCTGCATCTCTCATGAGCTTGTAATTCATCTAATTTTCTTAATGTTATGTTCATTTGGATGCTATGAGATCTAGGGAAAGATTAGGCTAATGGTTGAGAGCTATAAGATCATTCTAAGTGAAGGACTTCCCATTTGAAGCATATGTGTTCTCATTTGGTTTAATCACTTGATCTACATAGCTAATGAGCTTGTAAATCATATAATTTACTTATGGTTATGTTCATTTGGATGTTATTAGACCATGGGAGAGATTAGGCTAGTGGTTGAGAGCCATAAGATCATTGTAAGTGAACGATTTACCATTCTAAGCATGTTTGTCACCATTTGGTATAATCGATTGATCGCCATCGCTCAAGAGCTTGTAATTCATCTAATTTTCTTATAGTTATCTTCATTTGGGTGTCAGGGGATCTAAGGAAAGATTAGGCCAATGGTTGAGTGCCATAAGATCAATCTAAGTGAAGGACATCCCATTTGAAGCATAAGTGTTCTCATTTAGTTTCATCGCTTGATCTCCATAGTTAATGAGCTTGTAAATCATATAATTTGCTTAAGGTATCTTCATTTGGATGCTATTAGACCATGGGAGAGATTAGACCAATGTTTGAGAGCCACAAGATCATTCTGAGTGAAAGACTTCCCATTCTAAGCAATTTAGTCACCATTTGGTTTAATCGCTTCATCTACACAGCTCATGAGCTTGTAAATCATATAATTTACTTATAGTTATCTTCATTTGGATTCTATTAGATCATGGGAGAGATTAGGCCAATGGTTGAGAGCCATAAGATCATTCTAAGTGAAAGACATCCCAATCTAAAAATATTTGTCACCATTTGGTATAATCGCTTGATCTGCATCGCTCATGAGCTTGTAATTCATCTACTTTTCTTATTGTTATGTTCATTTGGATGCTATTAGACAAGGGGAGAGATTAAGCTAGTGGTTGAGAGCCATAAGATCATTCTAAGTGAGCGACTTCACGTAATTTTCTTGTAGTTATCTTCTTTTGGTTGCCATGGGATCAAGGAAAAGATTAGGGTAATGGTAGAGAGCCATAGGATCATTTTACGTGAAGGACTTCCCATTTGAAGCATATGTGTTCTCATTTAGTTTTATCGCTTGATCTCCATAGCTAATGAGCTTGTAAATCATATAATTTACTTATAGTTTTCTACATTTGGACGATATGAGATCTAGGAAAAGATTAGGCTAATGGTTGAGAGCCATAAGATTATTCTAAGTGAAGGACTTCCCATTTGAAGCATATGTGTTCTCATTTAGTTTAATCGCTTCATCTCCGTAGCTAATGAGCTTGTAAATCATATAATTTACTTATAGTTATATTCATTTGGATGCTATTAGATCATGGGAAAGATTAGGCTAATGGTTGAGAGCCATAAGATCATTCTAAGTGAAGGACTTCCCATTCTAAGCATGTTTATCACCATTTTTTTAATTGCTTGATCTCCACATCTCATGAGCTTGTAAATCATCTAATTTACTTATAATTATCTTCATTTGGATGCTATTAGATCGTGGGAGAGATTAGGCCAATAGTTGGGAGTCATTAGATCATTCTAAGTGAAAGACTTCCCACTCTAAGCATGTTTGTCACCATTTAGTATAATCGCTTGATATCCATCGCTCATGACCTTGTAATTCGTCTAATTTCCTTATAGTAATATTCATTTGGATGCTATCAGATCTAGGAAAAGATTAGGCAAATGGTTAAGAGCCATAAGATCATTTTAAGTGAAGGGCTTCTCATTCTATTCATTTTTGTCACCATTTGGTTTAATCGCTTCATCTACATAGCTCATGAGCTTGTAAATCATCTAATTTACTTACAGTTATCTTCATTTGGATGCTATTAGATCATGGGAGAGATTAGGCCAATGCTTGAGAGCCATAAGATCATTCTAAGTGATGGACTCCCCATTTTAAGCATTTTTGTCACCATTTGGTATAATCACTTGATTGCCATCATTGAAGAGCTTGTAATTCATCTAATTTTCTTATGGTTATCTTCATTTGGGTGCCATGGGATCTAGGGAAAGATTAGGCTAATGGTTGAGAGCCATAGATCATTTTAAGTGAAGGACTTCCCATTTGAAGCATATGTGTTCTCATTTAGTTTCATCGCTTGATCTCCATAGTTAATAAGCTAGTAAATCATATAATTTACTTAAGGTATCTTCATTTGGATGCTATTAGATCATGGGAGAGATTAGGCCAATTGAGAGCCCTATGATCATTCTAAGTAAAGGACTTCTCATTCTAAGCATTTTTGTCACCATTTGGTTTAGTTGCTTGATCTACATAGCTGATGAGCTTGTAAATCATATAATTTACTTATAATCATCTTCATTTGGATGCTATTAGTACTTGGGAAATATTATAGCAATGGCTGAGTGCCACAAGACCATTTTAAGGAAGAACTTCCCCTTCAATGAATATTTGTCACCATTTGGTTTGATCCCTTAATCTCCACAGCTCATGAGCTTGTAAATCATATAATTTACTTATAATTATTTTCATTTGGATGCTATTAGATGTTGGAAAATATTAGACTAATGGTTGAGAGCCATAAGATCATTCCAATTGAAGGACTTTCCGTTTGAAGCATATGTGTCCTCATTTGGTTTAATCACTTGATCTCCATAACTCATGAGCTTGTAAATCTTATAGTTTACTTATAGTTATCTTCATTCGGATGCTATTAGATCTTAGGAAAGATTTGGCCAATGGTTGAGAGCTATAAGATCATTTTAAGAGAAGGATTGCCCATTCTAAGCATGTTTGTCACCATTTGGTTTAATCGCTTGATCTCTACAGCCCATGAGCTTGTAAATCATCTAATTTACTCACAATTATCTTCATTTTGATGCTATTAGATCTAGGGAAAGATTGGGCTAATGCATGAGAGCCATAAGATCATTCTAAGTGAAAGACTTCCCATTCAAAGCATATTTGTCATCATTTGGTTTAATTGCTTGATGTCCACATCTCATGAGCTTGTAAATCATCTAATTTAAATATAGTTATCTTAATTTCGATGATATTCGATCATGGGAAAGATTCGGCCAATGGTTGATGGCCATAATATCACTTTAAGTGAAGAACTTCCCATTCTAATAATATTTTGTCCCAATATGGTTTAATCGCTTGATCTCCATAGCTCATGAGCTTGTAAATCATATAATTTACTTACAATGGTTGAGAGCCATAAGATCATTCTAAGTGAAGGACTTCTCATTCTATGTATGTTTGTCACCATTTGGTTTAATTGCTTGATCTCCACAGATGATTAGCTTGTAAATCATATAATTTACTTGTAATTATTTTTATTTGGATGCTATTTGATATTGGGAAAGATTGGACCAATGGTTGAGAGCCATAAGATCATTCTAAGTGAAGGACTTCCCATTCTAAGCATGTTTGTCGCCATTTCATTTAATCGCAAGATCTCCACATCTCATGAGCTTACTAATAATGTAATTTTATTATAGTTATCTTCATTTTGATTTTATTCAATCCTTGGAATGATTCGGCCAATGGTTGATGGCCATAAGATCATTCTAAGTGAAGAACTTCCCATTCTAAGAATATTTTGTCCCCATTTGGTTTAATTGCTTGATCTCCACAGATGATTAGCTTGTAAATCATATAATTTACTTGTAATTATTTTTATTTGGATGCTATTTGATGTTGGGAAAGATTGGGCCAATGGTTGAGAGCCATAAATAAGATCATTCTAAGTGAAGGACTTCCCATTCTAAGCATGTTTGTCGCCATTTCATTTAATCGCAAGATCTCCACATCTCATGAGCTTGCAAATAATCTAATTTTATTATAGTTATCTTCATTTCGATTTTATTCAATCATGGGAAAGATTCGGCCAATGGTTGATGGCCATAAGATCATTCTAAGTGAAGAACTTTCCATTCTAAGAATATTTTGTCCCCATTTGGTTTAATTGTTTGATCTCCACAGATGATTAGCTTGTAAATCATATAATTTACTTGTAATTATTTTTATTTGGATGCTATTTGATGTTGGGAAAGATTTGGCCAATGGTTGAGAGCCATAAGATCATTCTAAGTGAAGGACTTCATATTCTAAGCATGTTTGTCGCCATTTCATTTAATCGCAAGATCTCCACATCTCATGAGCTTGCAAATAATCTAATTTTATTATAGTTATCTTCATTTCGATTTTATTCAATCCCGGGAAAGATTCGGCCAATGGTTGATGGCCATAAGATCATTTTAAGTGAAGAACTTCCCATTCTAAGAATATTTTGTCCCCATTTGATTTAATTACTTGATCTCCATAGCTCATGAGCTTGTAAATCATTTAATTTACTTATACTTCTCTTCATGTGGATGCTATTTAATCTAGGGAAAGATCAGGCTAATGCTTGAGAGCGATAAGATCATTCTAAGTGAAGGACTTCCCATTCAAAGCATATTTGTCACCATTTGTTTTAATCGCTGGATCTCCACAACTCATGAGCTTGCAAATAATCTAATTTATTTATAGTTATCTTCATTTTGAAGATAATAGATCCTGGGAAAGATTAGTGTAATGATTGATAGCCATAAGATCATTTTAAATGAAGAATTTCCCATTCTAAGAATGTCTTTTGCAATTTAGGTTAATTGGTGGATCTTGGAAGTTAACGATTTAGAAAATCATCTAATTAACTTATGATTATCTTCATTGATCGTATTAGTACTTTAAAAAGAATAGGGCAACTCTTGAATTCCATAAGATCATTCTAAAAGAAGAACTTCCCATTCTAAGAATATTTTGTGCCCATTTGGTTTAATCGCTTGATCTCCACATCTCATGAGCTAGTAAATCATATAATTTACTTATAGTTATCTTCATTTGGCTGCTATTAGATCTTGGGAAAGATTTGGCCAATGGTTGAGAACCATAAGATCATTCTAAGTGAAAGACTTCCCATTCTAAGCATATTTGTCGCCATTTGGTTTAATCGCATGATCTCCACATCTCATGAGCTCGTAAATCATCTAATTTACTTATAATTATATTCATTTGGATGCTATTAGATCATGGAAAAGATTAGGCCAATGGTTGAGAGCCATAAGATCATTCTAAGTGAAGGACTTCCCATTCTAAGCATGTTTGTCACCATTTGGTTTGATCGCTTGATTTCCACAGCTCACGAGCCTGTAAATTATCTCATTTACTTATAATTATATTAATTTGGATGCTATTTGATCTTGGAAAAGATTAAGCCAATGGTTGAGAGCTATAAGATAATTCTAAGTGAAAGACTTCTCATTCTAAGCATGTTTGTCACCATTTGGTTTGATCACTTGATCTCCACAGCTCATGAGCCTGTAAATCATCTCATTTACTTATAATTATATTAATTTGGATGCTATTTGATCTTGGAAAAGATTAGGCCAATGGTTGAGAGCCATAAGATATTCTAAGTGAAAGACTTCCCATTCTAAGCATGTTTGTCACCATTTGGTTTGATCGCTTGATCTCCACAGCTCATGAGCTTGCAAATAAGCTAATTTACTTATAATTAGATTCATTAGGATGCTATTAGATGTTGGGAAAGATTAAGGCAATTGTTGAGAGCTTTAAGGTCATTCTAAGTGAAGGACTTCCCATTCTAATAATGTTTGTCACCATTTGGTTTACTCGCTTGATCTCCACAGCTCATGATCTTGTAAATCATACAATTTACATATAATTATTTTCATTTGGATGATATTAGATTTTGGGAAAGAGTGGGCCAATGGTAGAGAGCCATAAGAGCATTCTAAGTGAAGTACTTCCCATTTGAAGCATATGTGTCCTCATTTGGTTTCATCGCATGATCTTTGTAGCTCATGGTCTTGCAAATAATCTATATACTTATGATTATATTCATTTGGATGCTATTAGATCTTGGGAAAGATTAGGCCAATGGTTGAGAGTCATAAGATCATTCTAAGTGAAGGGCTTCCTATTCTAAGAATGTTTGTCACCATTTGGTTTAATCGCTTGATCTCCACAGCCCATGAGCTTGTAAATCATATAATTTACTTATAATTATCTTCATTTGGATGCTATTAGATCTTGGGAAAGATTAGGATAATGGTTGAGAGCCATAAGATCATTCTAAGTGAAGGACTTCCCAATGTATGCATGTTTGTCACCATTTGATTTAATCGCTTGATCTCCATAACTCTTGAGCTTGTAAATCATATAATTTACTTATAGTTATCTTCATGTTGATGCTATTAGATCTAGGGAAAGATTAGGCTAATGGTTGAGAGCCATAAGATCATTCTAAGTGCAGGACTTCCCATTCTATGCATGTTTGTCACCATTTGGTTGAATCGCTTGATCTCCAACACTCATGAGCTTGTAAATCATATAATTTACTCAGAATTATTTTCATATGGATGCTATTAGATAATGGGAAAGATTAGGATAATGGTTGAGAGTCAAAAGATCATTCTAAGTGAAAGACTTCCCATTCTAAGCATGTTTGTCACCATTTGGTTCAATTGCTTGATCTCCATAGCTCATGATCTTGCAAATCATCTAATTTACTTATAATTATATTCATTTGGATGCTATTGGATCTTGGGAAAGATTAGGCCAATGGTTGAGAGCCCTAAGATCATTCTAAGTGTAGGACTTCCCATTCTAAGCATGTTTGTCACCATTTGGTTTGATTGCTTGATCTCCACACCTCATGAGCTTGTAAATCATCTAATTTACTTATAGTTATCTTCATCTGGATGCTATTAGATCTTGGGAAAGATTCGGGCAGTAGTTGAGAGCTATAAGATCATTCTAAGTGAAGGACTTCCCATTCTAAGCATGTTTGTCACCATTTGGTTTAATCACTTGATCTCCACAGCTCATGAGCTTGTAAATAATCTAATTTACTTATGATTATATTCATTTGGATGCTATTAGATCTTGGAAAAGATAAGGCCAATGGTTGAGAGCCAACAGATCATTCTAAGTGAAGGACTTCCTATTCTAAGCATGTTTGTCACCATTTGGTTTAATCGCTTGATCTCCACAGCTCATGAGCTTGTAAATCATCTAATTTACTTATAGTTATCTTTTATTTGGATGCTATTAGATCTTGGGAAAGATTCGGCCAATGGTTGAGAGCCATAAGATCATTCTAAGTGAAGGACTTCCCATTCTAAGCATGTTTGTCACCATTTTGTTCAATCGCTTGATCTCCACAGCTCATGATCTTGCAAATGGTCTAATTTACTTATGATTACATTCATTTGGATGCTATTAGATCTTGGGAAAGATAAGCCCAATGGTTGAGAGCCAAAAGATCATTCTAAGTAAAGGACTTCCCATTCTAAGCATGTTTGTCATCATTTGGTTTAATCGCTTGATCTCCATAGCTTATGAGCTTGTAAATCATCTAATTTACTTATGATTATATTCATTTGGAAGCTATTAGATCTTGGAAAAGATAAGGCTAATGATGGAGAGCCAAAAGATCATTCTAAGTGAAGGAATTCCCATTCTAAGCATGTTTGTCACCATTTGGTTTAATTGCTTGATCTCCACATCTTGTGAGTCTCAATCATTGTACAAATCTCCCTCGAGTACTAATAGCATCAAAAGGAAGATGGTTGTAAGTAAATTAGGTGATTTGCAAGCTCCCGAACTCCTAAGATTAAGTAATTAACCCAAATGGCAACAAATACTCTTAGAACGAGAAATTCTCCCCTTAGAATGATCTTATGGCATTGAAACATTACTCTAATCTTTCCCAAGTGTCAATAGCATCTAAATGAAGATGATTATAAGTACATTAGATGAGTTGCAAGCTCGTTAGCTCCAAAGATCAAGCAATCAACCCAAATGGTGACAAATGTTCTTAGAATGGCAATGTCTTCCCTTAGAATGACCTTATAACATTGAACCATCATACTAATCTTTCCTAAGTATGAATAGCATCTAAATGAATATAATTTATAAGTAAGTTAGATGATTTCCAAGGTCGTATCCCAAGATCAAGCTATCAACCGAAATGGTGAGAAACATTCTTAGAATGGCAATTTCTTCCCTTAGAATGACCTTGTGGCTCTCCATCATCACACTGATCTTTTCCAAGTATTGATAGCATAGAAATGAAGGTAATTGTAAAAAAATTAGATGATTTGTAAGCGTTGGGGAACTCCTAAGATCAAGCAATTAACCCAAATACCGACAAATATTCATTGAAAGGGAAATTCTTCCTTAAAATAGTCTTATGGCACTCAACCATTGCTCTAATCTTTTCCAAGTATCCAAATGAAGATTATTATAAGTAAATTAGATGATTCACAAGCTCACGAGCTATGGAGATCAAGCAATTAAGCCAAATGGTGACAAATATTCTTAGAATAGGAAGTTCTTCACTTGGAATGATCTTCTCGCTCTCAAGAGTTGCTCCAATCTTTTCAATGTACTAATAGGACTGGTGGAGATAATCATAAATAACTTAGATGATTTTCTAGGTCATTAACTTCCAAGATCAACCCATTAACCTAAATTACAACAAACATTATTAGAATTGGAAGTTCTTCACATAGAATAATATTGTGAGTCTTAATCATTGCACTAATCTCCCTCGAGTACTAATAGCATCAAAAGGAAGATGGTTGTAAGTAAATTAGGTGATTTGCAAGCTCGTGAACTCCTAAGATTAAGTAATTAACCCAAAGGGATAATGCCACGAAAAACCCTAAAATTTACCTCGTGTGACACATTTACCCTAAACTTTTTTTTTGTCCCACCAAAAACCCTAAACTATTCCACTTGTGACAATTTTCCCTTGAACTATATTACTTATGACAAATTTACCCCAAAATTTTTTGGACTAAAGGGCATTTTCGTCATTTTTTATTTTTATTTTTTCTTTTAATTGGATGGAGGAAGCCAGTGAAGGTCATCCTCGCCGACGCCGGAGTCCGGCGAGGGTGGCCCAGGCCAAGGCAACCCTCGCCGACATCAGGCGAGGGTCGCCAGATCCGGTGAAGGGCTGCCCTCACCCTAGCCTAGGTCACCCTTGCCAAATCTAGCGAGGGCGACCTTCGCCTGAGTCACCCTTGTCGAATCTGGCGAGCGCGACCATTGCTTGAGTCAGGCGAGAATGCCCTCGCCAGCGTCGAGCAAGGCCGCCCAGGCTAGATCGGGTGAGGACGAGCCTCGCCAGTGTCTGGGGAGGATTGCCCGAGCCGGATCTGGCCTAGGTGGCCCTTGCCCGACGCTGGCGAGGCTCACCTAGGACTGGGCGGCCCTTGCTTGACGCTAGCGAGGGTTGCCCAAGATTGGGCCGCCCTCGCCCGACGCCAACGAGGGTCGCCTAGGCCTGCGCGACCCTCACCCGACGCAGGCGAGGGCCGCCTAGGCAACCCTTGCCGAACTCTGGCATCGGCGAGGATGGCCTCGCTGGCTTTCTCCATTCAATAAAAAAAATGACAAAAATGCCCATCATCCCAAAAAACTTTGGGGTAAATTTGTCGTAAGTAATATAGTTCAGGGTAAAATTGTCACAACTAGCATAGTTTAGGGTTTTTGGAGACACAAAAAAATTTTTTAGGGTAAATATGTCACACGGGGAAAAGTTTGCAGTTTTTTGTGTCAAAAAAAAAGTTTAGGGTAAATGTGTCTTATGGGGTAAAGTTTAGTGTTTTTTATGGCATTATCCCTAATCCAAATGGCAACAAATACTCTTCGAACGGGAAGTTATCCCCTTAGAATGATCTTTGGCATTGAACCATTACTCTACTCTTTCCCAAGTGTCAATAGCATCTAAATGAAGATTATTATAAGAAGATTAGATGAGTTCCAAGCTCGTGAGCTCCAAAGATCAAGCGATCAACCCAAATGGTGACAAATGTTCTTAGAATGACGTTATGGCATTGAACCATCATACTAATTTTTCCCAAGTATTAATAGCATCTAAATGAAGATAATTTGTAAATAAGTTAGATGATTTCCAAGCTCATGAGATCCCAAGATCAAGCTATCAACCCAAATGGTGAGAAACATTCTTAGAATGGCAATTTCTTCCCTTAGAATGATCTTATGGCTCTCCATCATCACATCGATCTTTTCCAAGTACTGATAGCATAGAAATGAAGGTAATTGTAAGCAAATTAGATGATTTGCAAGCTGGGGAACTCCTAAGATCAAGCAATTAACCCAAATGCCTACAAATATTGATTGAAAGAGAAGTTCTTCCTTAAATAGGTCTTGTGGCACTCAACCATTGCTCTAATCTTTCCCAAGTACTAATAGCTTCCAAATGAAGATGATTATTTGTTACCTCCATCTCGGTCATATTTTCGTCTGGGAGGTATTCTGTTGGTGATCGAGAGCCACGGGATCAATCTAAGTGAAGAACTTCCTATTTTGAGAGAGCCTATCACCATTCGGGATAATCACTTGATCTCGTGTGTTCACGAGCTTGTAAATCATTAGATTTACTCATAATCACCTCTATTCCGAGGCTATTAGCACTCGGGAGTGATTAGAGCGACGATTGAGTCGGTGTTACCATTCTAAGTGAATAGTTCCCTATTCTAAAGGTTGTCTGTCGCCATCCGAGCTAATTCCTTGGTCTTGAGAGTTTCAGAGCTCATGAACTGTCTAATTTACCCTTAGTTATCTTCATTTTCGTCCTATGAGTACCCGTGAGAGATTAGACCTTTGGTTGAGCATCACAAGATCATTTCGAGTGAAGAACTCCCCATTCTAAGAGCCTTTGGTGCCATTTGTTGCCATTTGGTGCTGTGGGAGTTCGAGAGCTTGTCAATCATCTATCAGTAATTGAGAGCCATGGGACTAATCTAAGTGGAAGAACTTCCCATTTTAAGAAGGTCCGTCACCATCTGGGATAATTGCTTGATTTTGTGTGCTCACGGGCTCTTAAATCTTTAGATTTACTCATAATTATCTCTATCTTGAAGCCATTACCCCTTTGGGAGCGATTATAGTCATGTTCGAAAACAATAACATCATTCTTAGTGAAGAACTCCCTCTCGAGAATGCCTGTCGCCATTTGGATAAATTGATTGATCCCGGTGTTTGCAAGTTTGCGAATCAACTTATTTAGTTGTGGTTACCTTTACTTTTACCCTATTAGTACTCGGGAAAGATTAGACTAATGATTGAGACCACAGGATCAGTTCAAGTAAAGAACTTCCCCTTTTAAGTGTGTTTATTGCCATTTGGGACAATTGCCTTATCTTGACAGTGCACAAGCTTGCAAATGATCTAATTTAGCTATAATTGTTTTCATCTCGAAGCTATCAGCACTTGGGAAAAAATAAAGCAACTTTTGAACCAACACTATCATTCCAAGTGAAGAATTTCCTATTTTAAAAATTGTTTGTCGCCATTTGAGCTAATTTCTTGGTCTCAGGAGTTATGGAGCTTGGGAATTGTCTAACTTACCCATGCTTATCTTTATTTTCATCTTGTTAGCACCCGTGAAAGATTAGACCACGGGTTGAGCTTCACAAGGTCATTCTGAGTGAAGAATTCCCCATTCTAAGAGTGTTTGGTTTTGTGGGAGCTCGGGATCTTGCAAATCATCCAACTTACTTATTATTACTTTCATCTTGGTCATATTTTTGTTCGGGAGATATTGTATCAGTAACTGAGAGCCACGACACCAATCTAAGTGAATAACTTCCCATTTTAAGAAGGTTCATCACCATCTAGGATAATTGCTTGATCTTGTGTGCTCACAGGCTCTTAAATCTTTAGATTTACTCATAATTATCTCTATCTTGAAGCCATTACCCCTTTGGGAGCGATTATAGTCATGTTCGAAAACAATAACATCATTCTTAGTGAAGAACTCCCTCTCTGAGAATGCCTGTCGCCATTTGGATAAATTGATTGATCCCGGGTGTTTGCAAGTTTGCGAATCAACTTATTTAGTTGTGATTACCTTTACTTTTACCCTATTAGTACTCGGGAAAGATTAGACTAATGATTGAGACCACAGGATCAGTTCAAGTAAAGAACTTCCCCTTTTAAGTGTGTTTGTTGCCATTTGGGACAATTGCCTTATCTTGACAGTGCACAAGCTTGCAAATGATCTAATTTAGCTATAATTGTTTTCATCTCGAAGCTATCAGCACTTGGGAAAAAATAAAGTAACTTTTGAACCAACACTATCATTCCAAGTGAAGAATTTCCTATTTTAAAAATTGTTTGTCGCCATTTGAGCTAATTTCTTGGTCTCGGGAGTTATGGAGCTTGGGAATTGTCTAACTTACCCATGCTTATCTTTATTTTCATCTTGTTAGTACCCGTGAAAGATTAGACCTTTGGTTGAGCTTCACAAGGTCATTCGAGTGAAGAATTCCCCATTCTAAGAGTGTGCCATTTGTACCATTTGGTTTTGTGGGAGTTCGGGATCTTGCAAATCATCCAACTTACTTATTATTACTTTCATCTTGGTCATATTTTTGTTCGGGAGATATTGTATCGAGCCCATGGGACCAATCTAAGTGAATAACTTCCCATTTTAAGAAGGTTCATCACCATCTAGGATAATTGCTTGATCTTGTGTGCTCACGGGCTCTAAATCTTTAGATTTACTCATAATTATCTCTATCTTGAAGCCATTACCCCTTTGGGAGCGATTATAGTCATGTTCTAAAACAATAACATCATTCTTAGTGAAGAACTCCCTCTCTGAGAATGCCTGTCGCCATTTGGATAAATTGATTGATCCCAGGTGTTTGCAAGTTTGCGAATCAACTTATTTAGTTGTGGTTACCTTTACTTTTACCCTATTAGTACTCGGGAAAGATTAGACTAATGATTGAGACCACAGGATCAGTTCAAGTAAAGAACTTCCCCTTTTAAGTGTGTTTGTTGCCATTTGGGACAATTGCCTTATCTTGGTAGTGCACAAGCTTGCAAATGATCTAATTTAGCTATAATTGTTTTCATCTCGAAGCTATCAGCACTTGGGAAAAAAAAAAAGCAACTTTTGAACCAACACTATCATTCCAAGTGAAGAATTTCCTATTTTAAAAATTGTTTGTCGCCATTTGAGCTAATTTCTTGGTCTCAGGAGTTATGGAGCTTGGGAATTGTCTAACTTACCCGTGCTTATCTTTATTTTCATCTTGTTAGTACCCGTGAAAGATTAGACCACTGGTTGAGCTTCACAAGGTCATTCTGAGTGAAGAATTCCCCATTCTAAGAGTGTCCGGTACCATTTGGTTTTGTGGGAGCTCGGGATCTTGCAAATCATCCAACTTACTTATTATTACTTTCATCTTGGTCATATTTTTGTTCGGGAGATATTGTATCAGTAACTGAGAGCCACGACACCAATCTAAGTGAATAACTTCCCATTTTAAGAAGGTTCATCACCATCTAGGATAATTGCTTGATCTTGTGTGCTCACAGGCTCTTAAATCTTTAGATTTACTCATAATTATCTCTATTTTGAATCCATTAGAACTTTGGGAGCGATTACAGTCATGTTCAAAAACAATAACATCATTCTAAGTGAAGAACTCCCTCTTCTGAGAATGCCTATTGCCATTTGGATAAATTGATTGATCCCAGGTGGTTACAAGCTTGCGAATCAACTTATTTAGTTATGGTTACCTTTACTTTTACCCTATCAGTACTCGGGAAATATTAGACTAATAACTGAGACCACCGGATCAGTTTAAGTGAAGAATTTGCCCTTTTAAGAGTGTTTGTTGCCAATTGGGACAATTGCCCCATCTTGGCAGTGCACAAGCTTGCAAATGATCTAATTTACCTATAATTATCTTCATCCTGAAGCTATTTACACTTGGGAAAGATTAGAGCAACGATTGAATCAATACTATCATACCAAGTGAATAATTTCCTATTCTAAAAGTTGTTTGTTGCAATTTAAGCTAATTTCTTGGTCTTGGGAGCTCTTGAGCTTGCGAATTGTCTAACTTACTTATAGTTACCCTCATTTTCATCCCGTTTGTATCCGTGAAAGATTAGACTATTAGTTGAGCACCACAAGGTCATTCTAACTGAAGAACTCCTCATTCTAAGAATGTCCGGTGCCATTTGGTGCCGTGGAAGTTGGGGAGCTTGTAAATCATCCAACTTATTTATTATTACCTTCATCTCGGTCATATTTTTGTTTGGGAGATATTATATCAGTAACTAAGAGCCATGGGACCAATCTAAGTGAGGAACTTCCCATTTTTAGAAGGTTCGTCTCCATCTGGGATAATTGCTTGATCTTGTGTGCTTACGGGCTCGTAAATCTTTAGATTTACTCATAATTATTTCTATTTTGAAGCCATTAGCACTTGGGAATGATTACGGTGATGTTCGAAAACAATAACACCATTCTAAGTGAAGAACTCCCTATTTTGAGAATGCCTGTCACCATTTGGATAAATTGATTGATCCTAGGTGTTTGCAAGCTTGCAAATCAACTTATTTAGTTGTGGTACCTTTACTTTTACCTTATCAGTACTCGGGAAAGATTAGACTAATGATTGAGACCCTAGGATTAGTTTAAGTGAAGAACTTCCCCTTTTAAGAGTGTTTGTTGCCATTTGGGACAATTGCCCTATCTTGGAAAGATTAGAGCAACGATTAAACCAATACTATCATTTCAATCAAATAATTTCCTGTTCTAAAAGTCGTTTGTCACCATTTGAGCTAATTTCTTGGTCTCGGGAGTCCTTGAGCTTGCAAATTATCTAACATACCTGTAGTTACCTACATTTTCATCTTGTTAGTACCCATGAAAGATTAGCCCATTGGTTGAACACCACAAGGTTATTTTAAGTGAAGAACTCCCCATTCTAAGAGTGTCCAATGCCATTTGGTGCCATCTGGTGCCGGGGAGATTGGGAGCTTGCAAATCATCCAACTTACTTATTATTACTTTCATTTGGATAAATTGATTGATCACAGGTGTTTGCACACTTGTGAATCAACTTATTTAGTTCTGGTGACCTTTACTTTTACCCTATTAGTACTCAGGAAAGGTTAGACTAATGACTGAGACCACCGGATCAGTTTAAGTGAAGAATTTCCCTTTTTAAGAGTGTTTGTTGCTATTTGGTACAATTGCCCCATCTTGGCAATACACAAGCTTGCAAATGATCTAATTTACCTATAATTATTCTTCATTCAGAAGCTATCAACACTTGGGAAAGATTAGAGCAACGATTGAACCAACACTATCATTCCAAGTAAATAATTTCCTATTCTAAAAGTTGTTTGTCGCCATTCGAGCTAATTTCTTGGTCTCGGGAGTTCTTGAGCTTGCGAATTGTCTAACTTACCTATAGTTATCTTCATTTTCATCCTATTAGTACTCGTGAAAGATTAGACCATTGGTTGAGCACCAACGGATCTTTCTAATTGAAGAACTTTCCATTCTAAGAGTGTTCGGTGCCATTTGGTGCCGTGGGAGCTCAGGAGCTTGCAAACCATCCAACTTACTTATTATTACTTTCATCTTGGTTATATTTTTGTTTGGGAGATATTATATCAATAACTGAGAGCCATGGAACCAATTTAAGTGAATAACTTCCTATTTTAAGAAGGTTCGTCACCTTCTGGAATAATTGCTTGATCTTGTGTGCTTACAAGGCTTGTAAATCTTTAGATTTACTCATAATTATTTCTATTTTGAAGCCATTAGCACTTGGGAATGATTATGGTGATGTTTGAAAACAATAACACCATTCTAAGTGAAGAACTCCCTGTTCTGAGAATGCCTGTCGCCATTTGGATAAATTGATTGATCTCGGGTGTTTGCAAGCTTGCAAATCAACATATTTAGTTGTGGTTACCTTTAATTTTACCCTATCAGTACTCGGAAAAGATTAGACTAATGACTAAGACCACCGGATCAGTTTAAATGAAGAATTTCCCCTTTTAAGAGTGTTTTTTGCCATTTGGGACAATTGCCCCATCTTGGTAGTGCACAAGCTTGCAAATGATCTAATTTACCTATAACTATCTTCATCCAGAAGCTATCAACACTTGGGAAGATTAGAGCAACGATTGAACCAATACTCTCATTCTGAGTGAATAATTTCCTATTCTAAAAGTTGTTTGTCGCCATTTGAGCTAATTTCTTGGTCTCGGGAGTGCTTGAGCTTGCAAATTGTCTAACTTATTTGTAGTTATGTTCATTTTCATCCTATTAGTACCCGTGAAAAATTAGACCATTGGTTGAGCACCACAAGGTCATTTTGAGTTAAGAACTCTTAATTCTAAGACTGTCCGATGCCATTTGGTGTCATAGGGAGCTCGGGAGCTTGCAAATCATCCAACTTACTTATTATTACCTTCATCTTGGTCATATTTTTGTTCGGGAGATATTATATTAGTAATTGAGAGCCATGGCACTAATCTAAGTGAACAACTTCCCATTTTAAGAAGGTCCGTCACCATCTAGGATAATTGCTTGATCTTGTGTGCTTGCGGGCTCGTAAATCTTTAGATTTACTCATAATTATCTCTATTTCGAAGCCATTAGCATTTGGGAACGATTACAGTGAAGTTCGAAAACAATAACACCATTCTAAGTGAAGAACTCCCTATTTTGAGAATGCCTATCACCATTTGGATAAATTGATTGAACTTGAGTGTTGCAAGCTTGCGAATCAACTTATTTAGTTGTGGTTACCTTTACTTTTACCCTATCAGTACTCAGGAAAGATTAGACTGATGATTGCAACCACATGATCAGTTTAAATGAAGAATTTCCCCTCTTAAGAGTGTTTGTTGCCATTTGGGACAATTGCCCCATCTTAGTAGTGCACAAGCTTGCAAATGATCTAATTTACCTATAATTATCTTCATCCTGAAGCTATTTGCACTTGGGAAAGATTAGAGCAACGATTGAACCAATACTATCATTCCGAGTGAATAATTTCCTATTCTAAAAGTTGTTTGTCGCCATTTGAGCTAATTTCTTGGTCTCGGGAGTTTTTGTGCTTGTGAATTGTCTAACTTACCTGTAGTTATCTTCATTTTCATCCTGTTATTACTTGTGAAAGATTAGACCATTGGTTGAGGAGGGTAGTTGGAACAATCTACAAATGGCAGAATATTGTTCCATCTTTATTGTAAAGAAAAGTCAATTATCCATTGGAGCAATTTCTGAAATTTTAAGCTGCCTATTTTCCAATGTAATTAGTAAGTTCCTTTGCTGCACTTGATCCATGTTTCCTAGAACTATTCCTTTGCTTGTAATTAGTTCCTCATGCTAGTTATCAGCTTAGTTATTGCTTGAAGGTCACACATTCCACTACAGTTGGTCATACTTGCATCGTGCATGCTTATTGGAACATTTCACTAGAGGCACTTAAATGCTATCTAAGCACTAAGCAGCTTATTCCTTGTTGGTTTTCTTACCAGAGGGTAACTGTGCATATTTTGCTGTGCAAGATTTTGGTGGTTATATTAGATCTTAGCAAAGATTTGCTGCATTGCCTTGGTCGTATTTGACACGCTTGCTATTAATCTGAAGGCTTCCTAATGTAATAAGCTTGCTTGCTTTGCAGAGCATATTTTGCTAGCATGCGAACTACTTAAAAGCAAACTCACACAAGTTTCACCAATTCAATAGAGAATCTGGAGGGAAGTTTACTTGAGCATGCCTAGATTGTAGGTTTGGCAGTCTGTTATTTCTTCCTGAAGCATGTTTTGTTTCAAATGTGGATATAAGACTACCAAAAAATTGAAAGCAGAGTCAAGGAATTGCTTCAACTTAGTTGCCATATACATATTTTAAATATTCCTAATTTGAGTTCCATGCATTTGGCCTAGGTCAAAATAGTCTTTATTCATAATCAATCTGTCAAATCCATCATTTGAGATTTTCCTGTGGGCAATCTGTCCGAAACCCCCCTCTCTCTCTCGGGTTTTGTTCCCCTTCTCACCTCGGCTTCTCCATTCCTCTCTAGGTGGTGCAGTGAATGGAGCGTCGGGTGCTGGGAGGAGGACATCATGATAGGCTCTTGAAAAGAAAGTGAGATTTTCTTCTTCCATTCGATCATTAGGGTTTTGCGTGGTCTGCTGTTGTAGTCATTTGACTCGTGCCGTGTGGAGGTTCTTTTTTCCCTTTTGGGCAGCTTAATTTGCACTTTGTGGTCTATGTGGCAGATCAAACGAACTTCCTTAGGTTGTCTATGTCTGTGAAATTGCTTTTTCATAATGTGTGTTTTTCGATTTTTACAAGAATCGTATGGTTGACATTTAATGATCTTGTTACATCATGATCTGCATTGTATGACTTCGCTTGGCATTTTTCACATTTAAATAACCCAAATTGTAGTAAGTTACCCTCCGTTCACTTCATTATTGTTTTAGTTCAAAATGCATGTCTTTCTCATTCATTATGCATGTGAATACATTAATGATGCATGATCACGAATATCTTTGGGATTCACTCACAAATTAAACAAATTAATCAAATAGGCCATTTGAATGCAATTCATGGATTCATCTCTTGTTTGGATCATCCGGATCATTGATTGTCATGTTCTTGAATGAAATTATGCTCTAGTTGTATGATTTTTTTTGCACAGTTTACATTTAGCCTTAGCGTAAAATGGCCAAGCAAGCTAGAAGACGGTCGATGTCCTATCCGGCTCTTTGTTGTTGTGTTGTAATATTTTTTAATTGTGTTGTAATAGGACACGGTGAGTTGCGGGTTTTCGTTTTAATAGAAATTGTGTGATGTCTGTTTGTTTTAATTTCAATTGTTTTATTGATTTTTATTTTCACGCATTATCGATAGAATAGGTACTTGAATAATCGGCATTCTTCTATAAAACCGCTAACTTCAAATCCAATATAAACATGCATTATTAATCTTCGTTTGTTTGGTCTTCATGAAATTCCTTAAATTCCTTTTCAATTCTGAAATCTTCTTTGCTAGTGTCACGGAGCAGAGGTTTCCATGGTCAATGGGGCATTCGTAATCGAGGAAAAACGACCAAAACACCCCTCGAAGAATTCAAGCACTTCCGGAACATTCTTAGGGGCAAGATTTTCTTGAGTCTTCTAGAATATTCCAGAATATCCCTAGAATATTCCCAGAATATCCCTAGAATATTCCTAGGGGCAGAAGATACGGTAATTAAGGCAGTTGAGGAGATACGATCTTGTTCGCCGGATCGAGACTAAATCAATGGTTGTAATATGAGGGTCTCAAGTATAAAAAGGGGTGCCCTCCCCCTCATTTGTATCATCCAACATTAACAATCTAAACTCCTTTCTTTCGTTTAGAGCTTCTCTTTAGTTTCTCTCTCTACGATATGGGTGAGTGAGTGATCAGACGATCCGAAGAAGGCTTGGCTTAGGCCCCAACGATCCCAAGCGATCCAAAATAGCCTAAGTCGCCGCACGGTCGCGATCCCAAACGATCGGCCTGTGACAAGTGGTATCAGAGCAAAAGAAGAGAGATTCGAGGAGCAACACCAACTGTTCGAAAGAATGTCAAGCCAAGAAACTATTATGGATGGAGAGATTGCCCAAGTCAGAGAGACTCGCAGCCGAAGCAAGAAAAGAGAAACCTCGTTGGAACCCGTTGCCGCGCTTGATGGGAAGTTTGTTGGGAGCATGCAGCAGAAGTCTAATATCTTTAGACTGGAGAGATCTCTAAGGGGGAAGCCCATGTTTGAGCCCATCAATATATCCAGTTGGACTCACTTTAACTCAAAAGCTTAAGCTAGTGCGTTATGGGCCAACTAGGATATATTAATTGCTCTACACCACATCAATTCTCCGATGTGGGACTATTTCTCTAACACAACTCACACATGTATCCTAATAATCTCCCCCTCACGTGTGAGCTCCAGTCTTAGGTCCACTCCTCCTTAAATTAGATATCCTTCTGGCCCAACATCATCCTGGCCCACGTTGTTACACCACAACGCTCACCTGGGCCATCCTCACAGGCCTACATTGTTACACCACAACGCCTACTTGCCCGGGAACCGTAACCATCGGCTCTGATACTAATTGTTGGGAGCGCGCAGCAGAAGTCTAATATCTTTAGACTAGGGAGATCTCCAAGGGGGAAGCCCATGTCCGAGCCCATCAATATATCCAGTTGGACCCACTTTAACTCAAAAGCTTAAGCTAGTGAGTTATGGGCCAACTAGGATATATTAATTGCTCTACACCACATCAATTCTTCGATGTGGGACTACTTCTCTAACACAACTCACACGTGTATCCTAACAAAGTTCGCGAAAATGTGAAGTGCCGTAGATGATCTCATTGACGGACTCGATGATGTTCGAGACTGGATCATGGAGGTTGAAGGCTCCTTTGCAAAGACTTCACGGACGCCATCAACGATGCGACGGTCCCTCTTCAAGCGAAGGATGATGACCTCGAGACATCGATTGACGACTTGAGGGAACGTGTTCGCGCAATGGAAGAGGAGAATCCCCAACAGGACGAGGTTGAAACCATGAAGGTGGAGATCCAAGAGCTCAAGGCGGAGCTCGCCCTATGCAAACTGAGTATTGCGAATGGAGCGATGCCTACCCAAGCAGTGCCCAAGATAGAGGTGCCGAAGCCAAAGGAGTTCAAGGGTGATCGATCTGCCAAAGAGGTGGACAACTTCATATAGAGCATGGAGCAGTACTTTAGAGCCGCCAACATCCAACACGAGAATGCTAAGGTACGAACTACTGTGATGTTCCTTACTGATACCGCAATGTTGTGGTGGCGCAATAGGTACAATGAGACCAAGCACAGTGCTCATCCCGTGGAGACGTGGGATGACTTTGTGAAGGAGTTTCGAGAATACTTCTTCCCCGAGTTTGCTCAACAAGAAGCCCGTAGCAAGCTCCATTGCCTCGAACAACGAGGTACGGTCCGAGAGTACGTGAAAGAATTCACCGAACTCAAGCTCCAAATCAACAATCTTGGAGAAGAGGAGGCTTTCGGAGCGTTCTTGGATGGACTCAAGCCGTGGGCAAGACAAGAGCTGATGCGTCGGGATGTGAGAAGTCTCTCGAGGGCCTTAACCGTTGCCGAATCACTCATTGACCTCAACAAATTCAATTCAACGAGACATCGATCGAGGGATTGGAGATCGGATCGGTCCTCCGAGGATGAAAGTGGAGACAACTCCCGTGGCCCCAAGGATCAAGGTGGTCGAAAAACTTGGGGAGACGGCTCGTCCAAACAACCTGTCTATGGAGGTCGACCGCAAGCGAACTTCACAAGTAAGTACGATCAACCTCCGCCCGCTCCTTGTTTCATTTGCAAAGGAAACCATTGGACACAAAAGTGTCCTCAAAAACACCGAGTCAACGCCATCCTCTCCGCCGAAGATGAAGAACGGCCAAAGGAGGAGAAGCGCCAAATCCAACTTGGTGGGATGACTCTCAACTCTATGCAAGCTCAAACACCGCCCAAGAAGAAAGAACAAACGGACATGTATTTCGTCGAACTTGAGGTATGTGGAATCACTCTTTATGCCTTAGTCGATACGGGTGCGTCCAACGTGTTCATGGCAACCGAGGTAGCGAAGAAATTGGGCTTGGAAGTGATTCCAAACGGAAGGCGATTCAAGACCGTCAACTCAGAAGACCTTGCAAGTGGAGGCACAACCCCAGAGGTTGAAGTCCAAATTGGCGGATGGAAAGGCAAACTTCCGTTCGAGGTAGTCCCGCTCGACGACTACGACCTCATCTTGGGAATGCAGTTCTTCAACCAAGCGCGGGCCATGATCGACATGGGGTCCAAGTGCATCATAGTGCTCGACCCGAAATGTCCGTCCATGGTGCCGATACTCAAAGGGGCGATGAACACCAAGACAATTGCTGCGGTCCATCTCCTCGACAAAAGCTTGAAGGCGGCCAAGCGCATGGCCAATCAACCAAAGACCCAACCATTGGAGAGGCTGAAGGTAGAATCGGGATCTCCTACACTAACCAACGACATGCCAATCAAAGCCCTATTCCCCGAAGTGGAGTACATGCCGCGTACCATGTCCGAGCCGAACAAAGGATCGTACGCCCAACCAATCGTGAAGCCACTCAACCAATCGTTCGAGAAGCCGTTCGAGGTACCATTCGAGTCGGTTAAGGCCAAGCGGAATAGGAAGAAACGGGAAAAAGCTCGTGCCAAAAAGAACTCTCCTCATACTATGAGCGCTTAGGACGTCGCTCGAATGAGTGGGGGAGGATGTCACGGAGCAGAGGTTTTCGTGGTCAATGGGGCATTCGTAATTGAGGAAAAACGACCAAAACACCCCTCGAAGGATTCAAGCACTTTCGGAACATTCTTAGGGGTGAGATTTTCTTGAGTCTTCTAGAATATTCCAGAATATCCCTAGAATATTCCCATAATATTCTTAGAATATTCCTAGGGGCAGAAGATACGGTAATTAAGGCAGTTAAGGAGATACGATCTTGTTCGCCGAATCGAAACTAAATCAATGGTTGTAATCTAAGGGCCTCAAGTATAAAAAGGGGTACCCTCCCCCTCATTTATATCATCCAACATTAGCAATCTAAACTCCTTTCTTTCGTTCAGAGCTTCTCTTTAGTTTCTCTCTCTACGATATGGGTGAATGAGTGATCAGACGATTCGAAGAAGGCTTGGCTTAGGCCCCAACGATCCCGAGCGATCCAAAATAGCCTACGTCACCACATGGTCGCGATCCCAAACGATCGGCCTGTGACACTAGCGTTAGACACTAAACTAATATGCCCCAACCAATAGGATTCTATCTTTCCTTTTCCTTTTGAAAGCCTCTTCCTGCAGTAGCGCCTCGGCCTCCTCCTCCAGTCTAGCACAGGGAAGACACGGAGGGATCATCAACATGGCCTCCGCCTCCTAACTTGGATGTTTTAAATTCATGTTTAAACTAAGTTGTATGTTTGGATTGACATGTCTTGCCTTAGTAGCACTGGAGTTTGCCTGAGGGAGTTCGCTAAAGGGGTTGTGTTTGGTTGTGAAAAATATGAATATATTCTATTAAGATGCTCAGTAGGCGGTGTTTTTTATATTCTAATATGATGCTTAGTACTGGAGAGGGGGTTCTGTTTAACGAGGAGAGGAGAGCTGGTTGGTTGGTCTAGTGTGGACTGGAGGGAGAGAGAGAGTGAGAGAGGCTTTCTCTTACGTGGTGATGGATGGGTCAAGCAACTTCAATGCTATGAAAATGAGAGGAAGGAGATAGAATTAAATGAGGTAGATGGTAGAACTTCAATACTGAGTAAGGGTGATCGGTTTTAGGTAACATTATCAATAAGCTCTCAATTTTTTTTATGTTGGAACCTTTGCATGGAACTGATTCCAGAATGTATCCTGCACACACATCTCCTCTATCTCTCTTGATCACAATGTCATGAGACATTGAGAAAACATAGACAGGTAAGGTTACTCTCATAGAAAACATAGACACGCAAGGTCACGTGACGCTATAACGTCTCACTATGTCTTAATTCATATATAAGTGATAAAATTAATTCGTCGATAGATTCCATTATTGGATTCATAGAATTAGAACTTTAAAAAATGCAATATATTTTTACTCAAGATCATGTTTATTTGATTTTTTATACGCAACAAATTTGCGGAAGACGGAAGTTTAAATAACACATGTATTAGGTATCTTTCATGGAAATATTACTAACATTGGTCTAAAGGGTAATTTTTCGACAACTTAACTATGTCTTGTTAGCAAAATCCGTGACCAAAGGATCTAATTGCATAAATTAAAAAGTTTGGATCTAATTGATCTGAAGAGCATTTTAGTTTCTGATTTTAGTGGCAAAATCCTTGTTTTGCTGCAAAATTCTTTTTTTGTTGGAGACTAAATTAACATGCCCAAATGTTCTCTTAGACCATTGGGATTTTAGTTTTTCCCTAAACGATTTTAGTTTTTGATTTTAGTGGCAAAATTCTTTTTTGTTGGAGACTAAATTAACATGCCCAAATGTTCTCTTAGACCATTGGGATTTTAGTTTTTCCCTAAACGATTTTAGTTTTTGATTTTAGTGGCAAAATTCTTTTTTGTTGGAGACTAAATTAACATGCCCAGACCTTGGCATTAATTTCTCCCGGATTTTAGTCTCTCCTTCGGATTAGTTTCTCTCCTAAGCGATTTTAGTTTCTATTGCAATATTCTTTTTTTTGGTTCTGCGAGACTAAATTAACATGCAATGTTCTCTTAGACCATTGGGTTTTTAGTTTCTCCCTAAGCGATTTTAGTTTCTGATTTTAGTGGCAAAATTCTTTTTTGGTCGGAGACTAAATTAACATGCCACCATTGGATTTTAGTTTCTCTTTAGTTTCTCTCCTTAAGCAATTGTAGTTTCTCTTCCTAAGGGGCAATTTTTATGTTTATTTTGTGTTCTATGGAGACTAAATTAACATGTCCAGTGTTCTCTTAGGCCATTGGGATTTTAGTTTCTGATTTTAGTGGCAAAATTCCTTTTTTGTTGGAGACTAAATTAACATGCCCAGACCATTGGGATTTTAGTTTTTCTAGGATTTTAGGAGAGAGTTTCTCTCTGTAAAATTTAGTTTCTCTTCCGCAAAATTCTTTTTCTTGTTCTATGAGAGACAAGAGACAAGTGTTCTCTTAGACACAGTTTTTAGTTTCTCTCTAAGCGATTTTAGTTTCTCCATAAGCATTTTAGTTTTTGATTCATAAGTGGCAAAATTCCTTTGTTCTATGGGAGACTAAATTAGCATGGCCATTGTGAGTTCTGATTTTAGTAATTCTTTCCTTTTATAATCTACTGGATTGACAACATAAGGAGTTTCCTTTTATAATCTATATATACACACCACGATATAATATATACACATTATTGGTTACAACTTAAAAGAGAAAGCCTAAGCTTAAAAGAAATTGAGGGTGGAAAATGGGCGGTGCTTCAGCTTAAAAGAGTAATTGTACTCGTCAATTTGAGAAAATATTCCCTCCCACTGTGAAAAAAAAAAAAAACAAAAATGGACAGATAGCCCTCGATTTGGAAAGAGAGACAAAGACTTTCCATTTCTTCATCCCTCCCATGCACAACCTTGGTTTACCCAAAAAAACCTATCTCCCTCTGTTTTCGTGAAAGAAAGGCCAATGAAATTCATGGACATCGGGAACGTTTGGTTCAGAATTTCCAAGGGGCTTTCGGGGCTGAAAGCCCCTTGGGAAAATGCAAACCCATTTGGCTCAATTTTTGAGGGACTTTGGGGAGATGCAATTGCATCTCCAAGTATCCTTAAAGTCCCTTAGCTCAATGGACCTCTAGAGGTGCATTTGCAACTTGTATTTTCGGAATGCATTTTCCCCGTGTGGCCATCGGAGTCGACAACCACCGGCCATCCTCCGGCGACCGCCGGCCACCCTCCGGCGGCTAGATCTGGCCTCGGGTCAAGCTCCGGCGGCCAGATCGGGTCGCTAGAGAGCCTGCCTAAGGTCGAGTGACCTCAGGCGGCGGTCACCTAGGTTTGCGACCGCCTAAGGCGGCGACCTCAGGTGGTCGCGGGCCTAGGTCGCACGACCCGGGCGCGCCGAGGTCGTCGCCTCGGGCGGTCGCGCGACCCACGCGCGACCGAGGCGGCCTCGCGGTCGGCGTGACCCACGCGCGAGAGGTCGCCGCCTCGGGCGATTGCCTAGGTTGGGAACCCCGGTGACGGCACGACCTCGGGCGGGGCGGCTCGAGGTCGGGCCGTCGCCCCTAGGTCGCCGGACCCAGGCGACCGCCGCTTGAGGTCGTGCGACCTCGGGCGGGCCTTTCGGTGGCCGATTTGGCAGCGGAGCTTGACCGACGGCCAATTTTGGCCGCCGAAAAATGGATTTTAAAAGAAAAAAATATTTATAAATTTTTTTAATAAAAGATTTCGCAAAAGTCCCTTAGCAAAATGTAGTATCACCAAACGGTATTTAGGCTAAAATTATTTCACAGTACAAAATTTACCAAACGGTATTTGCATTTCGAAAACCCCCTTTAGCCCAAAGGTATTTGCATTTCCCCAAGTGCATTTCCCCAAAGCCGAACCATATGCACCCATCTTCCTTCTCCTCTGCTCCTCCTTTGCCTTGCTCCTCCTCTGCTCTGCTCCTCCTTGCCGTGCTCCTCCTTTGCTGCGTCCTAACTACTCCCACAAGTTCATTAACATCCTCCTCCTCCTTCTCCTCCTCCTTTACTCCTCCTTTGCCACGTCTGGAGCCTTCGACTACTCCCCCGCACGCACAACCACTCTAGCAAAGCTTCTCGGAGGTATCTCCTAACCACAGAATGTTTTGACTGAAGAAATTTATTGCACAAAGTTCTAATTGTTGGTTTATATATATTCTCTGACCATAAGATTTGGAGCTAGTGATGGTGATGATCTTTATATTACTTGGCATGTAGAATTTAGATGGCCTATTTGATGAGAAAGAGATATCTCTCTTAGCTGGTCTATAATTCAACAAATTAGTTAGAACCAACCATTGAAAGTTTCACTGATGAAGTAATCTTGTCTACAAGAGTAATCTTTCTTTCATGCTGTATCATTTTCCTGGGGGTTGTGACAAAGTTCTCCTGTCTTTTGCAGCGTGAAATAATGAGTTTTGGCTTAGCTTGAAACATTAGTAAGTTCTGGAAAGTAATTCGTGTGTCCAATGTGATACTTGAATGCTCAAAGGTAGTAAAAGATGAGAGGAGCATGCTTATAATGGAGGGAAACTAGTAGGGGCTCCATTTGCGTTATATTAGGGTGCAGTGATGCGAGGATACCTAGAGGAATAAAATAAAAGTATGATCTAACTAGAAGAAGAAAATGATGCAGATATAAGCGAACTGGTCAATTAGAGAATTAGTTAAATTGAAATTTGGCTATTAATTAAACTGGTGCTCTCTTCTTTTTAGATTTAATCTAGAAAAACGTCTCAAATGTTCTGAACTATGGCCCTATGGTCAAGAAAACTTAGAATGGAAAATATTATGAGCTGTCTGAGATTGGTAAGACAAGCGATTAGCATGCTTTTTTTTTTTTTAACTATTAGAACTAATATTTTGATTTTCGGAGTTAGAAATCTTTTCTTCTTTTTTGTCATTTTTTCTATTTGATTCATGTTTGTGCTTGTAGAGTGACAGAGATAAGCTTCTCTTGAAGCTTCACACATCTATAATTCAACTTCTAAGCTTCAAACTTCCCCTTATTGCAATATGATTTTGAAGCGCTATATTGTTGTCCTCCTTGCACTCATCAACTTCAACTTCAAACTATCACTAGCCAACCCCAACTGACCTACTACCCGACCTACTACCTACGTCACTGCAACTACATGTATCTGTTAAATGACACGGTAAATTCGACATTCCTTTCAAATCTTCTCAAGTTTTTAGATTCTTTATACTCCAAAGCAACCCTTAAGAGCTTCTACTATTGGTTTTCAATAATCATGTATAGGCAAAATAATATAAACACAGCGGAAACAAATATGAAATATTTCTATACATGTATTTACAAAGACGTTGTTCATGCATTTTAATCAAAAATATGAATATAAAATGGGAGTTAAACAAATTACCTCTCAAAGCGCACTTTAAATGAATTGGTTCGAATGTTCTTCAGTTCGAGCCCCACAAATGTTGGACCTCTAGTTCAGACACACCACCAATGGACATTGAACAAAGAGAGAACTTGCAAATAATCACCACTATGATTGTGCTTGCAACTTCGTGGAGATAACCCTTCGTATCCTTGATATTTTTAGCCACAGCCCAAATAAGAGATTCCTTCTTTCTCCTTTTCGTTTTCATACGCATGCACACAAAAACGCACATTTGCCCCTTTTCATAAGAACCGTTCTAAAAGCAAGTAACCACCCACGTTCCCACAACCAGCAACCGTTGCTGGTCATGGGTTCATGCATAATGCATGATGGTCAGCAATGTTTAAAACACACACATGAGTGCATAATTTAATTAATTAATTAATTAATCAATTCCTAAAAATAAATAAAAAGGACATAATCTTTGTGTTCGCATTTAGGGTACATTAACATGTATTCACTTTGGGCATGCGTGTGCATCATATGCACATAGACTCATGACTATAATACAAATTAAATTAAATCCCATTTAATTTAATTTCATGTCGACTCAATGCGACTGCAATAATTGCATACACATTTGCAAAATTATTTCTCTCTTGTTCCACATTATCCTAATTGGTTATGATGTGTGACATCCCTAGGTTCATCATTAAGCTATTAGTAAGACTGGTACTAACACATTAATACTCCCAAAAGAATTAATTGTCCCGATTAATCTTTGGGTCCTATAAGCCATGATTGACATCTAGCAATATGTCATGGCTACCCAGATAGTGTGAATGCTTTAAGAACATAATGAACCTGTCAGTTTTGGCTATAGTGTAATTCAATCCCTTTGTCTTATTATGCCTCGATCAAACAAAGACCATGGAATATTTGTCAAGTCACCAATTCGATCATATGCACAAATCTAATTTGACATGTATTTTATTTGAGATATAAATAATTTATTCTCAGTTATAACCTCGATCGAGGATTTCAATACATTATCATAATCAGATTGCATAGGACATCATTATCATACATTGTATGTAACAAGGAGACAGATTCCATATTGCGTACACGTGTAACTTTGTATATGAACAAACTATAACCATCATATATAAAGACAGATTAATGACCCGGCATTATGTGCACCCGTGAACTATAGTTGTTCGACACACTAGTTAACATTGTGCCTTAGGTCTAAGGATTATTTACACAAGACCAAAGCACGAACAATTAGACATTGACCACGCTAAAAGCTTCCATGTTGCTAATTGTTCCATATGCATCACGTTCAGTGAATTTGTCTAATGCAAAACACCTATGTTCTAACTCATATATCACAATACCTAATAACTTTCGACTCATCATTCCCTTAAGTATCCAATACTTAATGGTGAAGTTAAGAACACACCGGTCTCAACAGGATTATAAATATCCACTCAATAATCCATTGATCAGGAACGGTTTAAAGATTCAGTCTAACTATAAACCCATCACATATATTCTTGACGTCTCAAGAATAGGTCTAGTTGCAACTGATCTTATGGAATCATTCATAAAATAATTGGACAAATGAATGAATACATCATTGCCATTAATTAAATAATAATAATGATAATACAATAGAAATTTCTAATATGTAACTATTACATATAGTAGCTTTAGGGCATACACCCAACATCTACAAGAAGGGCTCCAATGGGATCTTTGGTCTTTTTATTTGCCAGGGTGATGTTCCAAGTATCTCTTGCCAATTATGTGTCAAGAACAAACGGCATTTAGGCCAAAGTTGTTTCACAATGCAAAATTTACCAAACGGTATTTGCATTTCGAGAAACCCCTTTAACCCAAATGTATTTGCATTTTCCCAAATGCATTTCCCCAAAACCGAACCAAACGCACCCATAGTAGCTTTAGGGCATACACCCAACATCTACAAGAAGGGCTCCAAAGGGATCTTTGGTCTTTTTATTTGCCAGGGTGATGTTCCAAGTATCTCTTGCCAATTATGTGTCAAGAACACAACTAAGGCGCTCCCTAATTGGTGTGGGTCCAAAAGGGATGGGCTCATTTGGACCAAGGAGTGCATTTTACGCTACTTCGACGCCAACTTCTTTAAAGTGATGGAACTATACCCGCAATTGTACCTAAATGCTACCTTAAATGATACACATAAAAATGACACATGGTCTATGGATATCCACGCACTTGCTTTGATGTATAATCTTATGACCAAAGTTCCGTACACTGCCACCATGTATGGAGTTGGAGAACTCGCCATTGCCAATGACTCGTATAGAAGATATGGACTTGCACAATGTAGTAGGGACATAAATAGTACTCAAAGTGCCACTTGTTTGGTTGAGCTATCAAAGGACATCGAGTGGTGTTGTGCAGGAAAAAGGGGATGGCAAATTTTGATTGCAAGTTGTTGGCTCTGATACGAGTCTTACCCTTTCTATCATCGGCAAGAAGTTTCAAGTAACAAGTTTCATGTGCATTTCAAAACTCAAATAGCAGTGCCTAGAGAATCATTTCCTTTAGTCTCACTCTATTATTCAAGTTTATGAGCAATTGAGACTTTGTCATGTTAGTGTTTGCATTGTTGCTGATACCAAATTTGATGCATTAATAGAAAGCAGGAAATGGAGGAAAAAACATGACGAAGATCATTACCATCACTCTCTCATTGATTATAGCATTGGCAACACTTTTGGTGTCTTCCTACTTCTTATCAAGGTGTAGAAAGAATCGGCAGGGAGGTACATTTGATGGATAGATCCATTATTGGTTAACATTACTTTAGTCGTATTCTAGCACAAGGATTATACAGATGGAGGAACAAGTGAAGAAATACTTGTACCAAGTACGGAGGATTCTGTGCACACGACAAGCAGCCAAATCCGTTATTTTGACTTGCCCACTATAGTAGCAGCTACAAACTAGTTCACCAATGCCAATAAGCTTGGAGAAGGCGGCTTCGGGCAAGTCTACAAGGTTTGGATTGATATAGTTCATAGCAATGTCTGTGTCACATGATATCGTTGTCTCCATTTTTTTCTCCCTAACTCCTAATTGAGGAACATTTGGATGCTCAATGCAGGGCAAGCTACTTGATGGGAAAGAAATTGTAGTCAAGAGGCTTTTGAAGAGATCAAGACAAGGCGATGAAGAGTTCAAAAATGAAGTGAAGGTCATTGCTAAACTTCAGCACTGAAATCTAGTGAGACTGCTAAGGTGATGCTTAGAGGGAGGTGAAAAGCTTCTCGTATACAAATACAACAGTAGCCTTGATGCCTTCCTATTTGGTTCGGTCTCTTACCTCTATCTGTCCATCTTAGATTGTGTTATTTATGAAGCATTGCTCAGTTATACCAAAATATTTTCTGATTTCCACAATGTGGATTCAGTGAAAAGGAGGGAATTAGAGTAAACAAAGCATGTAAGCATTATCATGGGAGTAGCGAGGGGTAGGGGTGTTAAGAATCGAACCAAAATTGAAAACTGAACCGAACCGAACCAAAATTTTGTGCGTTTTTGGTTCAGTTCGGTTTCGGATCGGTTAACCGAAAAATAACCTTTGACTTTTCAATTCGATTCGGATTTCAGTTTGATTTGGTTAACCGAACCCAATCGGAATTCTTAATTAAAAGTGAACAATCACTATTCATCATTATCTCTTCTTCATTTAGGTCACAATAAGTAAAGGAAAAATAGAAAAATAGAAAAACCGTCCCGAGCCGAATACGAACCAAACAACTGAATCAAACCGAACCGCATTTTTCGTTCGGTTCGGGACAGTTTCAGTTCGGTTCGCTAAAGGGGTTGTGTTTGGTTGTGAAAAATATGAATATATTCTATTAAGATACTCAATAGGCAGCGTGTTTTATATTCTATTATGATGCTTAGTACTAGAGAGGGGGTTGTGTTTCACGGGGAGAGGAGAGCTGGGCTGGTCGGTCTAGTGTGGACTGGAGCGAGAGAGAGAGAGACTTTCTCTCATGTGCTGATGGATGGGTCAAGCAACTTCAATGCTACGAAAATAAGAGGAAAGAGATAGAATTAAATGAGGTAGGCAGTAGAACTTCAATGCTGAGTAGGGGTGATTAGTTTTAGGTTACATAATCAATAAGCTCCCAATTTTTTTATGTTGGAACCTTTGCATGGAATTGATTCCAGAATGTATCCTACACACATCTCATTTATCTCTCTCGATCTCAATGTCATGAGACATTGAGAAAACATAGATAGGCAAGGTTACTCTCATAGAAAACATAGACACGCAAGGTCACGAGACACTGTAACATCTCACTATGTCTTAATTCATATATAAGTGATAAAATTAATTCGTCGAAAGATTCCATTATTGGATTCATAGAATTAGAACTTTAAAAAATGCAATATGGATTATTAACAAACGTTCTAAAAATAAAGAAATAAAGAAAAAGCAAATGCCTAGTATGGACAAGATTACTAGTTAAGTGGCTTTAGATAAAGTGAAAAATTGATATATTTTTACTAAAGATCATGTTTATTTGATTTTTTATACTTTATAGGGTGTGTGCAACAAATTTGCGGAAGACGGAAGTTTAAATAACACATGTATTAGATATCTTTCATGGAAATATTACTAACATTGGTCTAAAGGGCAATTTTTCAACAACTTAACTATGTCTTGTTAGCAAAATCCATGACCAAAGGATCTAATTGCATAAATTAAAAAGTTTGGATCTAATTGGTCTAAAGAGCATTTTAGTTTCTGATTTTAGTGGCAAAATCCTTCTTTTGTTGCAAAATTCTTTTTTTGTTGGAGACTAAATTAACATGCCCAAATGTTATCTCAGACCATTGGGATTTTAGTTTTTTTTTTTTTTTTTTTATGACCGAGGTGTCCGGGCCAGATTGCTTGCACCTCGACTATTCCTCGGGGAGGACTAGCACAGCAACCCACCGCCATGGCCCCCCACTTAAATCACAGGCGCTTCCTCGGGGAATCGAACCCAAGACCTCAACGAAGTCCAAGTTCGCCCTAACTAGCTAGGCTACCTATGGGTGGGTTTGGGATTTTAGTTTTTCCTAAACGATTTTAGTTTTTGATTTTAGTGGCAAAATTCTTTTTTGTTGTTGACTAAATTAACATTCCCAGACCTTGGGATTAATTTCTCCCGTATTTTAGTCTCTCCTTCGGATTAGTTTCTCTCCTAAGCGATTTTAGTTTCTATTGCAATATTTTTTATTTTATTTTTTTTGGTTCTGTGAGACTAAATTAACATGCAATGTTCTCTTAGACCATTGGGTTTTTAGTTTCTCCCTAAGCGATTTTAGTTTCTGATTTTAGTGGCAAAATTCTTTTTTGGTCGGAGACTAAATTAACATGCCACCATTGGATTTTAGTTTCTCTTTAGTTTCTCTCCTTAAGCAATTTTAGTTTCTCTTCCTAAGAGGCAATTTTTATTTTTATTTTGTGTTCTATGGAGACTAAATTAACATGTCCAGTGTTCTCTTAGGCCATCGGGATTTTAGTTTCTAATTTTAGTTTCTGATTTTAGTTTCTGATTTTAGTGGCAAAATTCTTTTTTGGTCGGAGACTAAATTAACATGCCACCATTGGATTTTAGTTTCTCTTTAGTTTCTCTCCTTAAGCAATTTTAGTTTCTCTTCCTAAGAGGCAATTTTTATTTTTATTTTGTGTTCTATGGAGACTAAATTAACATGTCCAGTGTTCTCTTAGGCCATCGGGATTTTAGTTTCTAATTTTAGTTTCTGATTTTAGTGGCAAAATTCCTTTTTTGTTGGAGACTAAATTAACATGCCCGGACCATTGGGATTTTAGTTTTTCTAGGATTTTAGGAGAGAGTTTCTCTCTGTAAAATTTAGTTTCTCTTCCGCAAAATTCTTTTTCTTGTTCTATGAGAGACAAGAGACAAGCGTTCTCTTAGACACAGTTTTTAGTTTCTCTCTAAGCGATTTTAGTTTCTCCCTAAGCATCTTCAGCTTAAAGAGTAATTGTACTCGTTAATTTGAGAAAATATTCCCTCCCATTGTGAAAAAACGAAATAAACAAAAGTGGACAGATAGCCCTCGATTTGGAAAGAGAGAAAGACTTTCCATTTCTTCATCCCTCTTATGCATAACCTTGGTTTACCATAAAAAATTTATCTCTCTTTGTTTTCGTGGAAGAAAAGTCAATGGAATTCATAGACATCTTCCTTCTCCTCTGCTCCTCCTTTGCCCTGCTCCTCCTTTGCTCTGCTCCTCCTTGCCTTGCTCCTCCTTTGCTGCGTCCTAACTACTCCCGCAAGTTCATCGACATCCTCCTCCTCTACTCCTCCTTTGCCGCATCTGGAGCCTTCGACTACTCCCCCGCATGCACAACCACTCTAGAAAAACTTCTCAGAGGTATCTCCTAACCACAGAATGTTCTGATTGAAGAAATTTATTGCACAAAGTTCTAATTGTTGGTTTATTGCATAGTATGTGCACAATGAGTGTGCGTCACATGCACGGTGCATGGGCGTTGTGTGTGCGGTGCGTGCGCATTAAGTACATCAACTGACCATTCATGCAGGCTAAACGAATCACAACAAAAAGTGTGCTTCGTCACCATCATTTGGGTAGATGAAGGGTTGTTGAACCTAGTGCTCCATCGATTCAAAGTCTAGTTTATCAAACATGGAGATGACTTATTTGGTGCCCAATCAACGTCTTTGGAACCCCTACTAGGTGACCCATCAAAATCACGTAGTTCGGCTAACTGAACCCAACCAAAATTCTTAATTAAAAGTGAGCAATCTCTCTTAATTATCATATCTTCTTCATTTAAGTCACAATAAGTAAAGCAAAAATTGAAAAATTGAAAAACCGTCCCGAACCTTACCAAACCGAACCGCATTTTTTGTTCGATTTGTATTTGGTACAAGAAGGTTTTGGTTCGATTCCATTTTTCAAAAAACCTGAACCCAACTGAACCGTTTACACCCCTAGCGAGGGGCCTTATGTATCTGAATGAGGATTCTTGGCTCAAGACCATCCATCGAGATGTGAAAGCAAGCAATGTGCTATTGGATAATAAGATGAACCTGAAGATATCAGACTTTGGCACTACTAGAATCTTTGGAGGCAATCAAACTAAGGCTAACACTAACAAGATCGGTGAGACATGGTAAGTCACTCACATTTGAATTTCCATTGAGTTCATTATTATATAATCATAAGATTTTCTCACATGATTGGAAAAGATAAAAAGGATGAGCCAACCTGATTTAATCTCCTAATATATATCCTTCAATTTTGCTTTCTTTCCCTTGGTTTATGTTCTCTTTTCTTTCTTATTAACCTTGATTATTGATAGTGGGTATATGGCACCGGAATAAACTATAGGGGGTCTATTTTCAGCAAAATCTGATGTGTACAACTTCGGGATCTTACTGCTTCAAATCCTTAGTGGATGGAAGTGCAATTCTATTCCCAACTATGAGTATGGCCAGAGCCTAGCATCAAATGTGAGCTCTGTATTTAATCTTTCTTTTGCAATCAAACCATAATGAATTTGTAAAATCTCTATTTCCTTTCTCAGTTGAAACTAAAATAAGATTTTCACAGGTATGGCTATTGTGTAAGAAAGGGAAGGGGACAGAGCTAATAGATGCAAACTTGATTAATTCGTTTCCGAGAAACAAAGCTCTTAGATTGATCCATATATCGCTGTTGTGCGTGCAAGAAGATCTGAATGTCTAGCCTACCATGTCGGCGGTCATCCTCATGCTTGGGAGCGAAGCAGACCTTCCTCACCCGAATTGGCCTCCATTCTCCAAAGATCTTATCTTGGATCAATTTTCATCCTCCATTGGCGCAAGCATTGGATCCCTGAATCAACACGACCAACAGAGGATACAAACAAGAAGTAAGATAAATTGAATCACTCAAGGGAAAGCCTCACCACATTGAGGTGTGAATAAATATATTTCCCTTCTCTTTGATTTTTCATTGCCTCTAGTCTCCCAATATCTTGCTATCCACTCACTACTTCTTCTAACTTCTCCCTATATTGCAGTAGTGGAAGCTTTATAATGTGCCCAATCTGGACTTTTGCAATCTCATAAAGAAATTCCTGAAGAATTAGCATTAATAGGAATTCTTCTGCTCCAATAACTGAATTGTGTGAATAAATACAGCAAACCAAAAGATATATATGTTCCTTTCATTTTCATCCTTTATTATTTAACCACCTCTATTTTGATTTGTTTAGTTGAATATTTTATGTTCGACACTGACTAATCACAGAGTTCCCCAGTTGAATTGATCTCTTTTATACAATTTAAGAGTAGTAAGTGATTCCAAAAATTAAAGGAATTCACATACGATGGGCAATTTGGTCCATTGATGACAAGAGTCCACAGACATTGACTTGTGACTCCCATGTCGTATCGCAGTGATCCATCTTAAATGAGAATACCATGGTTTTGATCTCAACAGATAGTCACCGATAAAGGGGAAAGTACAGCGCAAGTGCTAAAACTTGGCACAAAGGGACACTTAAGTGCCAAAAGTTACAAAATGTACACTTAAGTGCCACTTTTTAAAAAAACTGGATCACTTAAGTGCCAAGTCGCCGGAACCCCGCCGGAAATCCGACGTGGCAATTTTTTATTACTTTTCTTGCCTATGTGGCTTGCCGGAAATTGAATCGGCCAAAATCAGCCAAAACGACGTTGTTTTGGGCGACGTGGATTTAAAAATTATTAATTAAATAATATTGAATAATTAAAAATATATTATTATAAAATCGATTTTATTAACAGCCCTCGCCGATCCCCGATCCCTCTCTTTTTTTTTTTTTTTTTTTTTTTTGAAAATAAAATCGATTTTAATTTTTCAAAAATTTGACGTGGACAATTTTTAAAAAAAATTGCCACGTGGATTTTTTTTTTGAAAAAAATGCCACGTGGATTTTTTATTTTGAAAAAAATGCCACATGGATTTTTATTTTGAAAAAAATGCTCAGTCGATAAATGAAGTCGCCGAAAATGGACACGTGGCAATTTGGCCAGAATTTTTCGCTGTTGGCACTTAAGTGATCCATTTTGCTCCAATTTTGGCACTTAAGTGTACATTTTATAACTTTTGGCACTTAAGTGTCCTTTTGTGCCAACTTTTAGCACTCCAGAGGTCCGCATGTCCACCGATTAATGTCACTCTTTAGTAATTCATATGCTCAGGTGGAGGATAGTCCTGTACATCGTGAGGGTCCCCAGTTTTATAATTACATTTGTTATGCAGTTTGCTGTTGATAGCCCCCCTTTAGCTTTGAAAAGTACGATGACGGTTTTATAATATGATCTCAAGCACTATTTTGATATGTTTAATGGTGCGGTGTTTGATTTTTTTTCTCTCAAAATATGTATTCAACTATGTGCGTAGGTGGGGAAAGTGGGCGATGCTAGATAAGTCATTTCTAACCTATGGGGTACATTTGTGGTTGATGAAGCAATTGAAGAATTTCAGTCTCTTATGAAGAGTGATGGGAGTGAAGTAGACAGCAAGTGGTCAAAACTCCTTGAGGAGCCACATTTAAGATGTTGTACCAAGGTGTCTTTTGGATTTAATTGCTCTGGATAGCTTTATCGGTAGTGTTATCAACACCCTGAAAGTGATGTGAAACTTCCAGTTCTTTGTTTTGGCACATGAGGGAGCTTTATGGGAATCCTGAGCCATTGCCAGTTACTCATACTGGAAACGCAAGGAATGTTATTAAGTAAGAATTTTATGTTTGTTTGCATTAATGATCTTTTGCAACTTTTCAAATGGTATAAGTATAGCACAAGTGTTAAAACTTAGTATGGAAGATACTTAAATGCCAAAAATTTGAAAAGTACACTTAAGTGCTACTTTTTTAATAATATAAGTCATCTACATGACTCACTGGATTGAGTTAGCTTAAACTCAATCAAAACGACGTCCTTTTAGTTTTAATTCGATTTTTAATATAAATATTAATTAAATAATATTAAAAATAAAAAAAGGGTATAACTTAGGCGAGAGGGGCTCCCTCACTTTTGGCCATTGTCCTATCACCAGTGGGGTGTAGCGATGGTTGTGAGGGTCGTTGGCACTTGGATGAAGGTAGATAAGCCCTCATCAAAGGCCAGGAGAAGGTGAGGTTTGTCAACCCTTGCGCAGGCACTAGCGACCCTTGCGGCCATCATTGCTGCCCCACCAGAAATAGGACGATTGTTGATACATAATTTTTAGTTGATGTGTCGATAACAGAAATATCGAATTAGGGGTTTCCAATCACAATGGGCCCCCTTTTTCGAATAAAAACATGTCATTTTTCAATGATGTTTATTGCCTTAGCTTTATTCAAAACAAAAATCCAAAGAGTTTCCTATTCATTCAACAAACAAAAAGATAAGCCCTCCAAAGGCCAGTCAAACGGTTGACTTTTATTCATTCAACACAAAAATCCAAAGAGTCAAACGGTTGACTTTTGAATTGACTTTTGGATAACCCTTTGACCAAAAGTCAATTCCAAGTCAAACTTTAGCTTTTTGCATCAAAATGTTCCTTTTGAGTTCAATTTCACTTTTGAAGTAGAAATTTTGGAAATATTCAAAGATTTGATCATAATATGAAACCCTTAATGAAATGTCAACTAGGATTTAACTTTTGGTCAAATATTGGACGAAAAAAATTGAGAAATACAAAAATCACAAAATCACTTCATTTTAGTTTCAAATTGATTTTAGCATCAAGAATTTTGCGGAAATCAATTAAAAACATCATTTTCCGAATTTTTTAGTTTTAGGTTCGGAATCGACCAAGAATAAAATTACTTTTATTCTAGTCATAATTAGGCTTAATTCCTTGTACAATGTTTGATTTATAGAAAATTACCCATTCACTCGTTCAATCAATTTTGAGATCAGGCAAAGTGAAATGTGAATTGACATTTTTGCCCCTAATTAAGGGTCTTAATCGGTTATTCATGATTTGCAAACGAATACTTTCATTTTACTCAATTGTATGAATCAAGTCAAAATTTGTGGTTGATTTTAGCAAATTTACTTGCTAACTCATTGATTTAGGAGATTTAGCTTACTAGGCCTTAAGAAAATAGGGCTGTTGAGCTTTAATTTAAAAAATTCAACATTGACCCTAAATTTAATTTTGACAAATATATCATGTCATCAATTAAAGGTTAATTGGGATGCAATAAGTTTCCCTAGTAGGCATGTTCAATTAGATTGATAGGTGTCTCGCAATTTTAATTAAGTTCAATTCCAATTAATTTATGGATTATGACCCATAATTAGATGAAATTGCCTAATTCAAGGCTTAGAAAGTCCAATTTGGTGTGCCAATAGTATAAGTTCAATAATTTCCATGGCAATTAGGTAATTTGGTTAATAAAAAATCACCACAAAATTGAATTTTTGTGGTTTAATTAGCCTAATTCATTTGAAATTGGACTAAATTTTACAAATCCAAGAGAAAAAAAGGACTAAACTGACCAAGAGAAAGCTAAACCGGTCACATTGCTACAAGACCAGTCCGACCAATTAGATCGGCCATAGGTAGAGGAGGTTAGTTCAGCCCTCCTTCGATTGGTTTTCGGCCAACAACCACCACCATGTAGTGGCCCAGCCCAAATATGATCCCTCTATGCTCTAATATTTTTGGAATTTGTAAAAAATCCTCTAGGTTTTGTTGAAATTGCAAAATTACCTCAAATTAAGTCCTTAATCGTAAAAATCTTTTTGAGTCATCGATCACATTAAATCTTAAATATTGAAATTAGCACATGTTAAATGTGTTAAATATGATTAGAAGCCTAGAGAGTTAGTTAGGTACCTAGGTTAATTCATAGTCATTGGATTAATCCGACAGCTAGTATTTGAGACTAAGAAAGGGTATATATAGTGTTTTCCCTCTACATTTCTAAGAGGAGGCCATTTCAGACCTAAACTCTCTCTAACTCTCATTCTCTCTCTAGTCTCTTCCATTTTCCCTCCATTTTTCTCTCTATCTCTCTCTAAAAACACTGCCCTAATTGACTCCCTCAACCGCTGCCTAACCGACCTCTAGCGGCCAGCTTCGACAATCCCTCAGTGTCATCCCTCCTCCGCCAACCTTCCTCTCTCTCCTCTTGAAACTCTGGTGACCAGCAACAGCTTCGGTGTTGCCCCAATTGATCTATCCAGCTGGTCCTCCCTTGCAGCGACGAAGATCGGTCCGATTGGACTGGTTTTGTTTCTCTAGCGGTCTAGCAAGAAATTAGCCCCGATCCTCTCATCGTCAGCGACCAGAGCTCTGTCCAAAGCTTCTTTAAGCTGGTCAGAAGGTTGTTGGTCTTTGTTCTACAAATTTGAGCTCAGTTTAGCGACAAAACATCAACAAAGGCAGGCCTCGTTATCTTGAGCTCGATGGAGTGAGATTGCAATAGGTGATCGGGGTTAAAGCTCGTGTTTAGGGTTGAATCTATGGATGCTATGGTTATTACGATGAATCATGGTGATTATGGATTGATTTTCTTGGATGAATGTGAAGTGATTCGGATTTGATTAGGTATTTGCACTTAATCTGTGAAAATCATATTCCAAAATGACAGACCTAGAAAACCTCTTTATTTGAGCTTGAAAGTTTGTTCAAATACGTCCGAGACTTGTATGACTTTTAAAAATACTTGATAACCCTTTCCAATGAGTCCTAAAATACTCTGATCCACCTTCGTTTGATACTTGGAAACCTCTGTCAAATTCATATGAGTATTTGGTGATTGTGTTATGATTGCTCAAGTTTTATGATCAATTTGACCTTTGTGGCTTTGCGATTTTTTGCTGATTTTTGTCGTCAAAATTTTGAGATGATTCCTTCATGAAAAACATTCATGACATGTTAATCTAGAACCTGCATTTTGCAAAATTTCTTGAAGTCATCATGTTAGGACGAATGGCCTTAACATCACTGTGACATGTGCTGACTTCTGTAGTTCCTGAACACCTAAATCGGTTTCATGAATTTTTTCTGAATTGTCTATTCGGAATTTGGCTTCGAGTTCTTATGAAAGTTGTGTATGGGATGTTGGTCAAAACATACTTTTTTCTCAGAACTTTTCAATAAGTTCAACTAGGTCAAATCTCCTAAAAATTGTCCTCTGTTCTGCCGGTCTACAAATTTCATAATTCGAAATTTTAGCTTTTCTGATTTTATTGTGATTTTTCCCAAACTATTTTCTAGACTTTTGTTCATCTGAGTGTTGGCCATGATATATATTTTTCTCAAGAATTTAGAATGACATTCATTAGATTAATTTCCCTAAAAATCGTCTTGACCTCAGTTCTGCCCTATATAAGCTCAAGTGTACATTCATGTGCAAGTGGCTCTTGATTGTGGTTCTTTGTCAACAGAAATTCCATGAATGTCATTGTATGTTATAATGTCATTCTAAGGACACTTATGCCATGCTAATTGATCATTATATCATGTCATTGTATATATTAGTGTGATTTTGTTCTATCATCATGAATATATTCAATGTACGCCTTGTCATTGTCATTTTCATATCATTCTTTGTAATCACATTAGGGCTTAGATCCCTTGATAAAAAAATGTTTGTGATTTGACACTCTAACTATATGATTTTTCCCATACTTTTGTCTTGTCATATAGAAGTATTAAATCATATACTTTTTTCATATGATTGCTGCCCTGAATCTAATCATTCAGCATGTTGATGAAAATGTCAAAGCTTTCTAATGATACCAAAATCAAGGCATTTCCATATCAATTGGCCCGCTTTCCATTTTTTGCAAATTTTTCCTCTAATTTGGAAAATCGCCAAATGTGGAATACTTGTATGACCATGCGCATGTTTGCACATTTTTATTTTTGCTTGAATTTTTTTTGCTATGATTCTCTATTCATACCCTTCACGAACTTTTTTTGCCATCCTTAGGACTTGTTAGGAAATAATAATAAGAGTAAAATAGTCAATAGTTTATTTTGTGTTGAGAGGGTTACTCATACATATATATATATGTATTCTTGTAATCTTTTTCTAATGAAGAGAATACAATACGTAAAATACTATCTTTGTTAACATGGTATTAGAGTAGGGTTAAAAACAAAAAACTTCAATGCCACCACTACCATAGCCGGTGGCGGAGGTCGTCGCTAGATCCAGATCCTCCGCCGCCGCCGCCATAGCATGCTTCTAGACAACAGATCCGAGAGAACGCCCATATCGTCGTTCAATCATTATCATTGATCGATTTGCTGAAGTTTCACCAAGATCCAGATCTAGATCTGTCAATTGGTTCTCTAAGGTGCGAATCCCAGATCCAGATCCGTTCTCACTGTAGCCACCCAGATCCGTTGTCATCGTAGTGACTCGCTACAAATCTGGACAAAACTATTGTCTAGCAAAATCAGTATGTGCTCAACCTCTTTTTTGATGATGGGATTGAAGATTGATTGCACGATTCGGTATTTGTTTATCTTGGGATTTAGAATCTGTGTTTTTCATAAATTTTGAGGACTTTGGAAGCCTTCACAGTTCGGCAAGGCATTCTTTTGGTTCTGTGAGGGTTTTGACCCAAATTCGTAAAAAAAAAAAATCAAAAAAAAAAAGAATCTGAACTGAGGGCTTCAGAAGATGTTGTCCAGTATTCTTATATGAATTCTTATTGGCGTATATCGTTTTTTGAAGTGATGGTTGGTATGCGCATAGTGATCTTTCAAGGGTTTGATGGTTTCCGGTCATTTTGAAGTGTTGTTGGTATGATTTTATGGCTTCTCACTAAAGTGTATTGACTAAGTGGTGGATGATTGGACCCTCATTTCTGTTTGTTATTATGTGGCTGATTGCACAATTGGAGTTAAGTACCTGATAATTGTGTCATTATTATTGGGCTCGATCGATCCTTGTGTTCAACCTGTCTGGCTAATTGCATTATTGGAGTTCAGTGGAGTTAATATTGATGGCTTCTACAACATCTACTGGTTTGACGCATTTTTAATTGACATCTGTCAAGTTGGATGGCACTAAACTACCCATCATGGTCTAAAGCTGTACAAGTTTATTTTATTGCAACTAAACATAATGCTTATCTTACATTTACACTTCCCTTGGATATGAGTAAAGTAGATGATTGGATTGCCGAAGATGCAATGATCCGTACACTGTTATGGAATAGTATGGATCCGAAGATCAGCCCTCACTTCATTCAGTGTAATTCTGCTAAGGAAGTTGCGGATAAATGTGCTCTACTTTATTCTGGCCAAAATAATATAACACGAGTGTGTGACACATGGGATTTGATCTTCAGCATAGAGATCAATCTCTATCTGAATATTATGCTCGTTTCACTACACTTTGCCAACAGCTAGATGCCTATCTTCCAGCTTCCAATGATGCGAATGTATTAGCCAAACGCCAGGAGGATCTTCGAGTGATACTATTTCTTAAAGCACTAGGGCCTGAATATTCCTCCCTTCGTCAGCAGATTACGTCTGAAAGCTCCCTTCCTACAATTGATGAGGTTTTCTCCTGAGCGTTGCACTCGACACGTACCGACAAGATCTCCACTACAACTTTAGAGACAAATGCCATGATTTCTCATGGCTCTAGTGGACGTGGAGTTAGTGGTCGTGGTTATCGGGGTCATGGACGTGGGCTTATTCAAAGTGGAAGTCGTGGTGGTCGTGATAGAAGTATTGGTGGTCATGGATCTCAATATTGTAACCGTTGCTGGAGGGCTAGACATACTGAAGCTTACTGCTACACACTTCATCCAAAGCTACGACCCACAGTTGCTGCATTTGCTGAAGTGGAAGATTCTTCCTCACCAATTCAACCAGTTCCTACTAATGTGCAGAATACAAAAGATCCGGTTACATTGACATGTGCAAAATATGAGGCTTGGATTCGCTCTCAACAGGTGACAGGAACTTCAGCTCCCACTGCAACTCTAGCACATAGCTCAAAAGGTAGTTCATCTTGTTTACTTTCTACATGTCAAACTCCTGGGTTATAGATTCTGGAGCTACTTATCATATAGCTGGTAACTGTAAATTGTTGTCTCCATTAAAGTCCACACCTCTTGGGGTGTCCAACTCTGTTATATTAGCTGATGGTTCAATTTCCCAAGTTACTGGCACTAGAGATGCCAATTTGAGTTCCTCTCTTTCTTTATCATCCATCCTTCATCTCAAATCTTCATATAATTTGATTTTTGTTAGTTCATTAACTAAAGAACTAAATTGTTCTATCACTTTTCTTGCGTCTCACTGTGTTTTTCAGGATTTGAGGACTGGACAGATGATTGGTGGGGGACATGAATCAAATGGCATGTACTATCTAGACAAGAAGGTGATAGTGCAGCAGCTGTGAAACACACCTCCACTAATGTATATCAGATGCATTGTCGTGCCGGTCATCCACCGTCCAACCCTCTTCGACGATTGTTTCCAGAGTCTAGGTCTATGAGTACCTTTGAGTGTGAAGCTTGTCAGTTTGGAAAACACCATAGTCTCTTTTCCTTTTCACTTTTAGAGTCATGTGTCTAGTCCCTTTGAATTGGTTCATTTAGATATATGGGGTCCGTGTCGTGTTTCTAATACATCTAGTTTCCGATACTTTGTTACATTTGTGGATGATTTTTCCCGTATGACTTGGTTGTTCTTAATAAAAGATCGTACTGAGATTTTTCATTACTTTCGTAAATTCTATTTTGAGTTGCTGAATCAATATAATACTTCTATGAAAACTCCGCGATCCAATAATGCCAAAGAGTATCTTGCTGTTGCCTCTGGTTTTCAACATTTTCTTGATTCCCATGGCATTATTCATCAAACTTCCTACTTATATATACCACAACAAAATGGTGTAGCTGAACATAAAAATCGTCATCTTCTTGATGTTGCTCGTTGTCTTATCTTTCACATGCATCTTCCGAAGACATTTTGGGGCCATGTTGTTCTTACAGCTTGCTTCTTAATTAATCGGCTTCCAACTTCCGTTCTTCAAGAGGAGACAACTTTTTCTATTTTGCATCCAAATCGTCCTCCCTTTGCATTACCCCTACGTGTCTTTGGATGTGTTTGCTTCGTTCATTCTCTAACTCCATGTCTTGATAAGTTGGCTCCTCGTGCTGAAAAATGTGTCTTTGTTGGTTACTCTCGAACTCAGAAGGGCTATAAATGTTAAAATCCTACTAGTTGTCGCATGTTTGTATCAGCAAATGTGACATTTTTTGAGGATCAGCCATACTATAGTACTCAAACAATCTCTACAGTGCCTCCTGACAATGACGAGTGTGTCTTACCAATTCATCCACCAAACTCACTTCCTCCAGTATCATCAACAGGATTTCAGTTTACTAATCACACTTACCATAGACGAGGAACAGCTCCCATTACAAGAGTACAGCCATCAACTGATTCATCTGATCCTTCACTGGTTGCCGTGCCATCCCCTGATCCTGGTCTTGATACTGATCATGTTCCTGATCATGATCAATCCATTGATATTCGAAAAGGTACACGATCTTGTGTTAGGCGTCCTGTGGATCGTTATACACTTTATTCTGGTTTGTCTAATTGTCTTCGTACTCGTCATCCTATTAACAACTTTTTGTCTTATGATCATTTATCACTTTCTCTACTTTTGTCTCGTCCTTGTCTTATGTTTCTGTACCTAGCAACGTTACTGAAGCTCTTGTTCATCCTGGTTGGAGACAAGCCATGGAGGATGAAATGAAAGCACTCATTGAAAATCGCACTTGGAAGTTTACTACCCTTCTTGTGGGAAAGCAACCTGTTGGTTGTCGTTGGGTTTCACGGTTAAGGTCCAACCTGATGCACCATAGATCGATTGAAGGCACAGTTGGTCGCCAAAGGATATACTCAAATATATGGCGTTGATTATGATGACACTTTTTCTCCTGTAGCAAAAATTCCATCGGTTCATGTCTTTATTTCTCTAGCAGCGCGTTTTGAATGGTTTCTTCATCAATTAGACATCATAAATGCGTTCTTACATGGTGATTTGGCTGAAGAGGTGTATATAGAGCAACCACCTGGATTTGTTGCTCAGGGGGAGAATCTGGTATGTCATTTACATAAAGCATTGTATGGACTCAAGCAATCTCCTCGTGTTTGGTTTGGTAAATTTAGTGATGCTGTTATCAAGTTTGGATTAAAGCGTTGTCAAGTAGACCATTTAGTCTTTAGTTCTGTCTCCTCAGCTGGTTGTATTCTTCTGGTGGTATTATGTGGATAATATAATCATTACTGGCAGTGATTCGGATGGTATTCAATGACTCAAACAATTTCTACATACACAGTTTAGTACTAAGGATATGGGACGTCTGCGACATTTCCTGGGTATTAAGGTTGCTTACTCGCATACAAGTATAAATTTAACTCAGAGAAAATATGTTCTTGACATTCTTGATGAGGTTGGACTTGTTGGAGCAAAACCGGTTAATACTCCTATAGAACCCAATGTGAAACTTGATGCAGAAGATGGAGAATTATTACATGACCCAATATCGGAGAGTTATTGGTAAGTTGAATTATCTTACTGTCACGAGACTTGATATATCTTTTGCCGTTAGTGTTGTAAGCCAATTCATGGGTTCTCTTCGAACTGTTCACTGGGATGTTGTACTTCGAATTATCAAATACTTGAAAGGAGCATCAAGTAAAGGACTAATTTTCAAAAATTATGGCCATCTGAATACCACAGGCTTTTTTTATGCGGATTGGCCTAGATGTTCTACTATTAGAAGATCTACATCGGGGTATTGTGTATTTCTTGGAGGTAATTTAGTTGCCTGGAAGAGCAAGAAACAACATGTGGTTTCTCGATCAAGTGCAGAAGCGGAATATAGAGCAATGGCCCATGTGACTAGTGAATTGCTCTGGTTGAGGATGTTATTGTCAGAAATTGGGATGTCAACATTAGAACCATCGATATTATATTGTGACAATTAATCAGCTATTTATATTGTAAACAATCCTGTCTTCCATGAGCAAACTAAGCACATTGAGGTTGACTATCACTTTATACGAGAAAAAGTTCAGAAATGAGATATCACTCTTCAACATACAAGAACGGAGGATTAGCTTGCAGATATTTTTACCAAGTCTTTACGGAGAAATAGAGTGAATTTTTTATGTAACAAGTTGGGATTGTTTGATATCTACATCCCAATTTGAGGGGGAGTGTTAGGAAATAATAATAAAGGTAAAATAGTCAATAGTTTATTTTGTGTTGAGAGGGTTACTTATATATATATATATATATATATATATATATATATATATATATATATGTATTCTTGTAATCTTTTTCTAATGAAAAGAATACAATACGTAGAATACTCTCTCTATTAACAATGACCATTTGCCAAATTTCTCATTATCTATACCTGTTGGCAAAATCGTTCTCCATACCAAGTCATTAATATCGAATTGCTTTTTTTTACATGTTATTATATGCTTTTGCAACTCTGTTTTTCTAAAGGATCAATTTTTCCAAAAAGGAGTACAGCATCGTGGCCGTATGTTAACTCTGGTTGCAAATCTCTTATATGTACAATAGGCTCATAACATTGTTGACAATAAAGAATCCAACTCCCTTGGGTTGTCCTCCAAATGCTTCTTAATCAAACCAATAATTAACTTGTTGGAGGCCTCAGCTTGAACATTGGCTTGGGCATAACAAGGCATTAAATGGATCCTTTTAATACCTTTTGACTTGGTAAAGTCCCAACACCTCTCGATCAATAAATATTGTCCCTTGGTCTATAGTTATAGAATATAGAATGCCAAATCTATGGATGATATGTTCCTCGATGAAATCTTCACCGTCTTTTGTGTAACATTTTTATATGATGCTGCTTTGACCCACTTTGTAAAATAATCTATAGCAACCAAGATGAAATTATATCCATCACCCATCCTCTAAATGGCTAGGGTTTAATTAGTGGTTTCATTACTAAGGCCGATACATGTTGAACAGGGCCATGCTTTGACATATTTCACATCCTTTAACATAGTTGATGCAATCTTGGGTGATGATTGGCCAAAAATAGCCATGTTGATGCAATAACCATTTCTTCTTAATCCTAACCAGATGTGCACCACATATTCCTTCGTGTGCCTCGGCCATTACAAGTATAGACTCTTGCTTCCCTATACACTTTAGCAATGGCCCATCTATCATTATCAAGTATAAATCGTTGCCAACTAATAAATATTTGATTGTTTTTCTTTTGAAATTTTTTATCATTGGCAATAGGATTTTTCAAATACTCAATAAATGGGGTTCTCCAATCTTGGCTTTCCTCATCATTACCCGGTCCTCAAGTAAATTGCATCAACATAACCCTATTATTAATTGAGGGTAATTTTCTTACTTGGGAAATAATATGATTTGCCAATTCTTTAGATATTTTGTAACTGATGCCATTTGAGCTAACTCATTAGCTTTCATATTTTGATTTCTTTTGACATGAACTAATTTGAAATCATCAAAATAATCTAGGAGCCTCTTGGCCAACATGTAATGAGATATAATATTTTCATTGAGGCATTGAAATTCCCCAAACAATTACTTTATAACCAATTTGGAATCACCTATCACTTTGATTAATCATGCCTTCATGTCAGCCACAAGATTTAAGCCAACAATTAACGCCTCATATTCTGCTTGGTTATTTGAACAATTAAAATCAAGCTTAAACATCAATTTGGACTTATGACTCTAAGGAGAGACTATTAAAATTCTAGTATCGGCTGACCCAACTATACTTGACCTGTTGAAATATAGGGTCCAAGGGACTATTTGGACACATCCTTCTATATTACCTTCATTTTCGATGTTCGAGTATTCTGTAACAAAATCTGCTACTGCTTGTCCCTTTACTGCCTTAAGTGGGACATAGACCAAATTAATTTCTAAGAGTGCAAATACCCACTTGGCAATTCGGCCCTTTATTATTGGTCAAGTCACCATGTACTTGATCACGTCTGTTTTATACATTACATGTACCATAGTCAACAGAATATGGCGACGTAACTTCATACAAGCATGGTACAATGACAAACACAGCTTCTCAACAGCCATATATATTGTCTCTACATTCAGCATTCAACTTAAATAGTGAATTACTTGTTCCTTTCATCATTTTCTTACATCAGCATACATCCAATTGTAGTACCATGACCAATAGATACAACTTCCATCACCTACCTACCTTGGGTGGCATCAAAACTGGAGAGTTGATCAAGTATTCTTTTATTTGGTCAATCGCCCATTGATACCTATCCTCCTAAATGAACTCCTTTTGATTTTGAAACTTCAATAATGGAGAAAATACTTTGATCTTTCTTGACAGGTTAGCTATAAATCGACACAAAAAATTTACCTTCCTTAATATCATCTAAAGTTGCTTCTTAGTAGTTGGTGGTGTTAATTCTAGAATAGCTTTGGCCTTATTTTTATCTATTTTAATCCCTCTTTGATTAATCAAGAATCCTACAAAATTACCAACCTTAACTCCAAAAGCACATTTGAGGGGGGCTCGTTTTCAATTTAAACTTCTACATCCTAACAAAGGTTTGCTCTAAATAATGCAAATGACTTACCCAATTAGATTTGACGATGATGTCGTCAACATAAACCTCCATAAAATCTCTAATCATGTTATGGAAGATTAAATTCATTGCCCTCTAGTATGTAGCACATGTATTCTTCAATCCAAACGACATGACTAAACACTCAAATGTGCTAATTGTGCCTGAGCACCTAAATGCAGTCTTATAGATGTCTTCCTTTGCTATGAATAACCAATTGTAGCTTGAATGACCATCCATGAGTGACATAATCTTTACCAAAGGTAGAACCAACGAGCATGTTAGCCATTAGCATTTGGTATTCATCCTTAGGTGTGGGTACATTTAAATTGCATAAATCTATACAAACTCTAAGTTTACCATTCTTCTTTTTCACCGGGATGATATTCGATAGCCACTCGACCTATCATGCTGTCCTTATAAAGCTGACTACCAACAATCTTTCAATCTCTTCTTTGGCTTTCTGTTTAACTTCTAGTGTAAACCACCTTGGAGGCTATTTATGAGGTTTGAAACCCTTGTTTATTTGCAATTGATATTCAATTACTTCTCTACCCAGTCCAGGTATTTCATGATAATCCCAAGCGAAGTAGTCTTTGTACTTTATTAGCAAATCCACTAATTAGACTTCAAATTCATTATCAAGTAAACCACTTACATAAATAAGATGACAGTCGATGGCTATGCAAAGATTAACTTCTTCCAATGGGTCTTGAGCTTCAATCACCTTATCATTATTTTTAATAGGTGAGCCATCAAAATCTATAATCCCTTCTATAGCCTCTACATCTTGCTCCCTAGTTTGACCCTATAGACTGAGTACTTTCTACTGAGGTCTTTTGATAACATAAGGTTCTCCATAGACAATCTTATCAAATTGTTCCACCAATTGACTTTTTAGGACACGCTCAACAACTCCTTTGTCAAAACAACATAACACAATGTTTTTTGGGATCTACTAGTGGGGATCTACTTGCACAAATATTATCTTATGATACCCCCCTAGCATCCCTTTACCATTTGTGAACAAGCCACCTGTAGTTTAAAGTTGGCCCTAACATACTCTACTCTTATCACATTTCTAGAATGCCAACATCTGATGAAGGGTTGATGGTACACATTGATTTCCATGAATCCAATCTCTTCCCAATAGCAAATTATATGATCCATTGGCATCAACAACACAAAAAGAAGTCCTAGAGGTCTTGGACCCTACAATCAAATCAGCTACAAATATCCATTTAACCTTTGAGACCTCTCTTATAAAGTCTGATAACTGAATGTTCAATAGGATAATCTCATTGTCCTTTCTTCCTATTTTCTTGTAGAAATGGTAAGAGATGAGATTCAAAGTAAAACCTCTATTGACAAGCACCCAGGATATTGACTAACCATTAATCTTAGTATTAATGTTTAATGCCCTTAGGTGATTTGAACTCCACGCAAGAGGCTTCTCAAATTCCATTACTTCATCAATAAAATAGAATTCCGTGCCTTCTTTTTCATTCATGATATTTCCTCACATAATTTCATTCCAAACGGCATCATGCAAAATTTATTAGGAAGTTTTGTTTGTATTATGTAGGAACTTAATGGTAAAACCGACCTCGACAATGGCCTCACTTTATGCTCTAACGACTGAACAACCAATTCTGTGGCCAATCTTTTACCATGGTTGGAAGTTGTACTCTCGTCATTTGGCTTTCTTCTCCACTCTAGATTCTTGACCTTGGTTTTCTTTGGCTCATGGACAACCATCGAAGCAGGCTTGAGTAATACACACCTGATTGAGTTGCTTTTGGAGCATATACATCTTCTTCTTCCCTTGCATCCTTCTCTTATGTGTTCATGTCAAGTTACTCTTTGTGGCTTAAATCCTATCAACCTTACACCACCCGTTGACAAGTGGATCATAGGGCACCTTCAAAGTTTGTTAGTAGATCTTCGTCTTCATTATTGAACTCAAGTCCTCATCTAGATAAGCTAATCACTCGAGGATAGGTGGGAAGTAGACTATACCTGACATAATAATCATATTTTCCACCGTGTTCTCCCAAGATTCCAATGGTGGGATTCCAATGAATTAGCATTCACTCAACTAGCATGATCCTTCTTAGAGTGCCCTATCTTATATGAAGCAAACTCCCTTTAGTTTAAGTTAAACTCCCTTTAGTTTAAGTCATTTAACTTATGTACCTTGCCAATGACCATAGTATCGTATTGGATGTACTGCCCCCTATAGTGGCATTTTTATGGCCAAATGAGCTTCCTACACTTTGAATGCAATTGGGGGCCCCGGTATTTGCCAAACTCAAAGTCCCATGAGGGAATTCTCCCCTTTTGATATGTATAGTGTTTGTTAGAGCAACCTGGCTTATTCAAAGTAGGCTTATTTTGGAATTGAGGAGCCAAGCCTTGATTGTATACTTTGTCAACCTCTCTTAATTGGCAGTTATGGCGCTTGGCACTATATTCTTCTTACCTATATGTCTGTTTGCATCTTGTACAAAGTCAAGGCTACCAATATCCTTTGGGTTTGGGCTTAATCTTCTAGGATGTCATCCTAGTCATGAAAGGGAAAGGTCCACATCAACCTCCATTGGAGCTTTATTCTTGTCATTGGCAAATTTTATTTTGTTTTATTTGATTGCGTCTTGAATATTTCTCTTATATACTACACAATCATTGTTTTTATGGCTCCATGAGTGATGCCATTTGTAATACTTCTTTCCTGCCAGCTCATCTTTAGCAGGTATACTCTAAACCTCAGATAGTCCTATTTGTCCATTTGCCAATAAGAGATCAAATATCTCCTCAATTTTATTAACATCAAAGGAATAATAAATTGGTCCTTTTGCCTTAGGCATGATGTCAAACTTCTCCTTCATTCTTGTAGGTTTTAATGCTTGATAGATATATGGTTTATCAACAATCATTTTAGCAATAGCCACTTCTGCCATCTCCACCTACTCTAGTTCTTCATCTACTTCTACTGAGTCGGCCCAGTTAACCGCCGCTCATCTACCATGTCTCTTGTCTTTCTCCTTGAGCAAGCTCTCATGTTTGGTAGCTATGGCAAATAACTGCAACAATTCGAAATAGGGCTATCCTACCATCATTTCATAGATCTCAAATTTCAATATATTAAAAGCGAGATCTGCAAAGATTTTCTCAAGTAATGGAACAAGACATTTAATTTTGACTCTATTGAACCTATAAATAAATTGATCAACTAACTGGGTATGGAATAGTCTTTCCATTTGCTTCCATGAAATGACAAAGTTTGGTAGTAATACTATATACCAAGTAAAAGCGATTTTGGATAATAATAATAAAGGAAACGACCTGAGTTTCCAATGGTCTACATGAGTCGTGTCTCCACATTATGCCAAAAAATGATTGACATACTCAAATGTCATTGCGATATCTCATTAACGTTGGCTCAACCACTAGTTGGTTTTGAATTGGAGCTAACCTTAGGACTTGTTGCACAACATAATTAGGTTGCAACGCCAGGTTGATATTTTGTTGGGGAATTTGATGGATGTTGTTGAGGCTTATAGAACTATGGCTATGACTAGACAATGGGTGTCAAATTTACTTGCAGATTGGGAATATTCTTCTAGGAAGGAGAGAAAGACTTATGCGACATATGAGGTTGAGCATTTGGCATTATAGGTGGATATACTTGGGGTTGGATATTTAGAACCTTGTTGAACATAAAGAATCACAGCTTAGGGTACCTACTATTAAACAATAGGCATCACTATTTGCAGTTGAATGCATAGCTGTTGCAATTAATTTTGCCCCCTGGCTATAACTCCTAGAACTTCCATCATGACTGGCAATACATTCGCCTATGGCACAAAATAGGGTTTGACCACCTACTCCTCATACATTTTCAAATGATGAACTTTTGAGTCACTGGTGGAATGGATATTAGTGTTAACAAATCCATTAGTCTATGTGGTTGTAAGGACTTCTCCACTTTGCAAGGTTCTAAAATGAGGCCAAGTTGACATGCTTGGTTCTACATTGCCCAATGTTACTTGAGAAGTAAATTTTATAGGAATGTACCCAGTTTAGACAAAGACCTACCCTTTTTGTGGCTGAATTGATTATTGCGGCTCCATGTCATCATTAGGCACATTTTTGATAGGTATTGATGATCAAAGGCCTGACGACATTGGTCACTCGTCTTACCAAATAATCCACAAACTCATTTTGAGTATTCTCAATTGTTCACCTCATAATAGCAACCATGACTGGTATAAGGTCCGCTTGTCTTCTTTCTTCCACACGTTGCCTTGAAATTTCAACACCTTCTCCTTGAACTTGGTTTGTGGCCTCATTGTGAGGAAGTTGGGCTGATAATGACTCAGCACGTGAGTTATCTTTAACCATCAATTATACTTGCTCATCTATAGCACTATTCAAGTTGGTTCAACTTTGGGTTTGTGGCATAGCCCTTTCTCAACTCAACACAAATGTCCCATTGGGCATTGCCAAAAAGATGTTTCACCTATTTGGGTTCTTGTGAAAAATCTATCATCGAACAGTGCGTTTGAATTTTTATTTTAGGAAATTTAGGTTTTGTGTCGAATCATGACAAAAACTGTCAATTGCAAATACAAATTTTGTTCCCAACCTATAACTACAATCTTATGTTTTTGTACTCAAACTATATCTAAATTTAATCAACAACACAGGTTGTTTTAAGCGTATAGTTGGAATTTAATCAATAACAATACCCCTGGATAAGAAATTCACCACTGGAATATAATTGATAACACTGAACCTATGGAATAACATCAAAATTTAATCGACGATGCTAAACCAGATATAGATACACACCAGAATTTAATCAAACGACAAGAATCTTGAAAGCTACAAGTAAAATGTGATAAAGTAAAGATAAAGGAAAGATAGTTGTTGCATTGTGTGGGGGTTCTCAATTGCGTGGCTTGTGGTATTTATAGTGTAGCCTAGTCGATTGCTTTCCTTGGATAACACTCTTAGCTTTTCCTACGTTTTTCTTCTTCTCTTGACTACCTTATCCATGTCTAATTGTTTCCTAACTTGTTGACAATGCTTGCATGACTTGCCCATCAAGTAAATAACTACTTTCCTATTTTCACACTCCTTCCACACATTTGTTACTTTTGTGTGGGATTTAGTGTCAACTTTGCTCAAATTCCAGATTTAATGAATTATTCTCATAGTTTGACACATGAAAATTAATTACCCTGCCATCGATTTAGGTATATTGATCTAGAATTACGTCGACACCTAGTTCCAAAATTCCTTTAAGAACCTTGGTGGTTCTTAGCTTTTATGACTTGCCCATCAAGTCTATATTGTGTATTGCTCTTATTACTGCCGTGGTGACCATAACGATTAAGAAATTCATTTTTTCTTTTAATTTTTTAATATTTTGCTCACAAAAACTTCGTTTTGGGATCACCAACGCTATTTCTCACTCTTTTTTCTCGGTGTACTTTGCCCCAATTGACTAATAATCTTTTTTCTTGTATTTGACGTGTGTATCCTATTCGATTTAATCACCAAATTCACAATATAGACTTGAGATGATTCGATGAAACTAAAAGTAAATGGTGAGAATTTAAGCATGTGTTATCAATTTTTTAAGTGTTTATAATAATAAACATTGAATACGGCGTTCAAACATGGCTTGGGCGGAATGGACTGAGGATTGGAAGTTGACGAAGGACCCATCGAATTGGAATTGGAGCGGCATTATATGCTAAAGTTTTTTACAATTTAGAAATATTTTGTGATGAACATACAAATTCATTCTATTGATCAAGATTTTGTGTGCATAAGGCTCCATTTGTTTTATATAAAATGTGGCATTTTTGGAAAATATTTTCCAAGAAAATGTAATTATTTTCCAATGTTAAGGAGAAACCTAAAAATAAAATAAAAAATATTTGTTGTGGCTCAGTAGGGAAAATATTTTCCTCTATAAACTCTTTTTCAATAATTTTATTATTATTTTATTTTTAAAATTGATTATTATTTATTAATTATTTTTAAAAAATATGATTTTTATTATTTTTATTTTTTAAAAATCGATTATTAAATTAATTTTTTTCTTTTCTTTTTTTTCTTTTTTTCTTTTTTTGGTCTTCTCCCTCGGCTTGTCGCCGGCCATGGTGAACAACCACATGTGAGCCTCGAGCTCGCCAACAAGATGAGCAATGAGAATCAAGGGGCAAAAGAATGAGATGATCTGAGCCAATGTGATATCGACATCTTGAGTGAGAGGTTGCTTGAAGCAGAAGATGATATCGATGAGGTTAACTCTAGGTCTCACACATGTTTATAGAGTATTTTACATAGTGAAAATTATATTGCTGAGTAATCATGCTATAATATACATCACAATACATATATACACAAATTTACGTGTATGTATATTTAGGGCCCAAATGAGGCACCTTTTCTTTTGAGGAATTTTGGGGGTTTGGGGGCATGGAAAGTAGAAGAGAAGGGGCTTCATAGGAAACCTGGGGGATGGGGGTGGGGGTGGACATGATAAATGCTGAAGTGCCTTTGATTTATGTATGTGAATATGAATAGCCTCCCAACTATCTGCAATTTCCCGGCTTATTGATACGTGTATTTCTCATTGCCAAAAGTGATGGAGGGCATTTTCAACCTTGCAAGAACACTTTCCTGAATTGAGATTGAAGCCGCTGCTATTAGTCCATGTATTTTGATAATACACTTATTTATTCTCCAGGTTTGCAACAATAATGTTTAGATTCTACCTTATGAAAGATACTACCAGAAATCCATTTGTCATACTTCTATCATGATCCCTGTTCTCGACCATTTGAAAAAACAAGGAGGAGCCTGGACAAGTGAGGTTGTTGGTCAAAGCCGTGTACTGCCTCGAGATGGTGCAAGTGCAAGATTACCAATTGATATCATAGTGTGCAATAAACACTAGTTTTAGGGAACAAGTAACTCTTATGACGTTCAAAGAGGTCTATTTTCAACTCCTTTCCTTGGTTTATTACCTTCTTTTATAGAGTTTGAAATAATAAATAGATGGAAAGTAGCTAGTGTAGCCACAAAGCTAATGCAAGCTAGTGGGAACGAAATATTGCCATCAGAAATAGTAGATAAGGGTTTTTTAGTCTAGATTCGACGGTCTTTAATGATTGGATTTTGGTGACTTCTAAGCAATTCTTGTTTAAATAGGGTTTGAAGTTCCGCAATTATAAAGACATTTATGAGTTTACATCTTTTCGTGCAAGACAAAGTGCCATCAACAATGTGTCACAAGCCAATTGATTGAGATCAAGACCATGCAGCGACTTAGACTTTCTTGAATTGCTTGGGATCGGTGGGTGCCTAAGCCAAGCCTTTTTTGAATCAATCGATCACTCAAAGCTCATCCGAAAGCTCTAGAAAAGAATAGAATTTTGATTATAAAATAGTTAGATGGATACAATAAGGAGCAAGGCACCCTTTCTTATACTAGTGGCTCTCGGATGACGACCATTGATCGTTATTCAATCCAGCGGACAAGATCGTACCTCCCCACCCACCAACTACTAGCATTTATGCCTAGAGAATTCCAAACTTTGGCACAATTACTATTTTGCCCATCCTTGAGAATGTTCTGGAAGCGCTTGAAAAATCCCAAGGGAAAATCGAGCATTCTTCCTCATTCAAGTACAATCCTTTGATCATGGAAACCTCAAATCCATGACACATGACCGCTGCTTCTGCATGTCCTAGTTGCTAAGTAACATAGGGCGACTACTTTTAGCACGCTGAAGAGAACTTGAAAAGAGACTTTGCTCATGAGGGCTCATTTCTAATACAAAAATTAATGAAAAGTAAAGGTAACAATTTTAGGGTGTAAAGGCTTGAAGTGACTAATAAATTTTATGGAAAATTTTCAAAGAAAATTTGCAATGAGGTATTTTTTTCAACAAAAAAAAGAGCGCGAAATAGACTTTATTTTGAAGGCATATACCACTAAAAGTCTCAAACTATGCTCATTGTGACACAAATACCTTCAATTTTTTGTATCACAAAAAATCTCAAATTATATTCACTATGATACAAATATCCCAAATTATATATACACTAGATGTGACATCATCTAGTGTATATTTGTTATACTAATATAAAATTTTGGTTTTTTATAACAAATTTGGGGGTATTTGTGTTGCAATGGAAAAGTTTTGAATTTTTAGTAACATAAAAAAATTTAGGGATATTTATGTTATAATGAGCATAGTTTTAGGTTGACTTTTTGCAAATTCAATCAATTCGAGCTATCTGGCATTAAAGAAAAGGAAGAAGAAACAAGCAATTTGGGATCTTAGATTTTTTTTTTTAAAATATTTACCAAATTTTGTTCTTTGACAAAATTGCCCCATTGTGACTGTTTTCAAAATTAAGTGTTCGCTAACTGGCAAAAATTTGGCTGGTTAATAAGCTCAGGCCCTTATTTGAGACCAAGTGCTAACTTTAGACCCTTATTAAATTATACTTTGACCCATTTTTGAGAAAATGATCTTACTTCAAACCTTTATTTGGATATTTGTCTGAATTTAACTCTAATTTAAAATGCTGGAAATGAAAATTCAAATTTACTAAATCGAATGTGATTATTTTTAGCCAGAAAAATCGTGAAAGATTTAACGGTTTTTAGAGTCAATATTAATGGCATTTTAATTTCTGTTGGACTTTTTCAATGGGACGAATTAAGTAGCCCATTCCTTTACGTGTACAGTAATTTGATCAATTGAGTACCAAACATGTCTCTCTCTAAAATAGGATTATTGGCACCTAAATTTTTCCCATAGTCTAAGTTAGAAAATTTAAGATTCAAGATCCCCAATCACAGCAAGTCTCATTTCTTCACAAAAATTGGGTAAGCATCCTTCGTATATCAATTTCATGTAGAAATTTGGAGCATTGGATTTCATTATTAGTAATGCATAATTTTTTTCAATGAATCAAGAGTTGACCTTTTGGTCAGTCTAAAAAAAAAAATTGCACTCTAAGTCAAAAATTACAAAAAGAAAATAAAAAGAGAGAGTAAAAGATTGCACATAAATGTCAATTTAGCATAAATGTTTAGAATTAAGCCTTTAAATTTAAATTTTTATAGAATTGGCCAAAATGTGGACTTTTTGCGAATGTGAACTTTACTGAAAAATTAGATTTTTGTTAGTTTCTGATCTTTTGTAGTATTTGGCTTTAGGGACAATGAAATTTAGAGATATTAAATCCAATTAAAGAAATTTCAACATTTAGTCAATCATTTAGAGCATGATATTTGGCATCAAAAGATTGAAATTACTTTTAGGATAGCTTTTTAGATTGGTACGAAACGACTTTGAGCTTTTGACACTATAAAGGCAAACATTTGGCCTAAAGCCCTTAGGAAAATTTACGAAACATTTCAAATTTTTCTTAAGAAGTTTTCAAAATGCTGAATAAAAGCATCTAAAAACCCTAAAATAAAAGCCACACCTTTTGCCTCTCATCTTTCTCGTGGGTAAAAAGAGGAAAGCAACAAAGGGAAAATCTCTCTTTTATTTTCTCAAGGCGACGTGACAAAGGACGAAGAGGAACTTAGAGAAAAATATTGCTAGAACAAAACGCCTCGGAGATTTCTATGGCGTGTAATCTGAAAAGTTGCCCACTGTGTTATCGTTGGACATCGACGCTCTTCACCATCTCCATGTGGTTAGTCATTGTTGGTATTTTCTCGGAGCCACGCCCTCTCACCCCAGCTCGGCGGCAACGAACTGTGAAGTGAGTAGACCTCGTTTGAGAGCCTTTCATTGGCTTCGATTGCTTCCATCAACGATCAAGAGAGCTTCAATCTTTGATCAGAGTATTTCTTACAGTTTCAACACCGCTGATAATTTAGGTGATTACTCTTCTTTGTCACACCCTGTTTGAAGAATGAGAGCCGAAATGGCATATTACATATCAGTATTGAATCGCCTCCATTTGAGTATGTATCAGTGATTGTGCACATTTTGAATAGGTCTTATGCAGACTTGTTTTATTATTTGAACTTATTGCTCTCAGTTTCAATCCACTATAGAACGCCGATGACATGTTGATGTACGTTATAAGTTAGAAAATGATTTTTTGATTACTAGGTGAGTTTTCTTTGAGGTATTTATCATGGTTGCCGAGATCTGAACACATGTATTTTTGCTTTGTTTTGGGGTCTCCCCAACTTGGGTGATGCTCTCATGATGGTCGCTAAGGAGGGTGTGCTTTGGAGATGCCGATTTGTGCATTTGTTTTCGCCGGGTTCATGATTCGGTTTACTTTGAGGCGGAAAGTGTTAAAGGTTTCTGGACGATAAGAAGGGAGCAATGAAGAAGACAATGGAAGCAAAAAAACAATGAAGAAGTGATAACAAGAAAATAGAATAAATGGATAAAAGATTATGAAAAGCCTTGACGTGGGTTTTAGTAGATATGGGCTGGTTATGGTTTTAAGTGAGTTTGGGCTTGGCTTAGTATAGATAGGTTTGGGCTGAGTTAGGCTCATTTCTAATAAAAAGGGGTCTAATTTATAGCCCAATTTCGTATCTATGGCCCAAAGCCGAGAGTCCACAACAGCTCGTATTCCGACCGGGCCCAAGGGCCCATCCTGAGTACACATTTTCGTATTAAAAAATTAAAAAATTAAAAAAAAAAAAAAAAATCGAAAATAGGTTAGAAGCAGGCATTGATTATGTTGTTGGATTTAGTTTATTTCGTTTTAGTTAGTATATATAGTTTAGATATTTTAGCAAATGCCTTTCATATAGTGGTCAAACCTTTTATAAAGTTTAGTCTTAATTTTTCTGGAAAAGAAATTGAACGCAACTTAAACTTAGCTCATGGGGAGTGGTATCTTGGGTCTTAATAACAAGATCATGTGTATCATTTGCTTGATACTTTTAATTTCTTGCACTTTACTTTTATGATTTTGTATATCGATGTCGACTTTTCTTTGATTGTGCACTCATGTTTAAACATCATCTAGTGGTATAAATTGATAAAATGGTCACAAATCGCTAGAATCATTTTGGTAACAAACCAATTAAGTTAAGGTATCAAAGGGTACTAGTTAAAAAATTAATTTTATCAGGTTTGCTTTGTACTTCACTTGATTTCTAGTTGACTTTTGTTAGGCTAGTGGGGGCTCTTGGTTAAGTGGAATTTTGTATATAGATCTATTGTAGTTTTCTAACATTGCATGAGGTAAGGGTTAAGAGGAACCCGCTCAACGTTGCCCACATCATTCTACCATGTCCAATCATCCTCAACCTATACACATCCAGCCACCATCACCATCGTCCTCAACAACTTGTGGGTGTGCACCTAGCGTCACAATTTTCCCTACTCAAAAACCATCACCATTAGATACATCTACCTTTCTAGTCCAACCAACGCTATTGATGAGCCACAAGTTTCCAGCTGCTAAATACATAAAAACAAATGGATCGAATCTAAATTGGATAGATTGAAAATGGATCCAATTTAAATTGACCCATTTGATACTATTTTAGCAACCTATACCCAACTTAACCTAGATTCTACTCATATCCAACCCAATCCAAACTTTTAATTCTTAGCAATTTTTCATAACCATTAAAGCTAGGCATGTTTTTGTTGGGAACACGGGCTTAACCATTAAAGATGAATGGTTGAGATGTGTTCTATTATTATTGTTGTTGTTGTTTTTGTTTTAAATTCTATCTCTAATCTTCTTCTTCCCCAAGAAATAAGGCTGTGGAAATGATACAACAATTGTAATTTCCAACAACGAAAAACTTTTGAACTAATCGCCATGACACTGTTGATCACCACAGTAAGAGCTCTCACTAACGCATCTCCCATCTGTTGGCAACACCCCCTCTCCCACTCGACTAATTTGGTGCCTTTCGATCGATCTCGATCTATATTGTAGTTATGCCTCATTGTTGTGGAGGTCACAACTTGCTTTTTTGGGATCACTCACCCCATTAACCCCACATCTGTGTTGTAAGATATGCTCGAGCCAGACAAAATCCATTTGGATTGAGTCTATTAAATGTCATACGATCTTATTATATTTACATAATAAAAAGAGTCAAACGGAGAAAGTAAGAAAAATCCAATGATGACAATCTTGACCTTCGTCAAACTATTTTCTTGACTCTACACATCGACCAGTCGACGCCCCTGCGATCGACCGAGTCCACTCGCTTGACCACGACGTCAGCCACCACCACGAAATCCTCCACCCCATGACCTCTGCTGCCCTCCACCACCAGATTCTCCCGTCGACCACTAACCCACTCGAGAATCTTTGAGGTGTTGCGATCTCACGGCACCGACTTTCATTGACGACGAAGGTCTTGGAAGGACAGAATTACTTTCGTCGGCAATTGGACGAACTTCCATGCACCCTTGAAACGGGCTTAGTGCTTGAAAGTATATATCTAATTTGCATGGATGACTCACGCTGAATCACAACATCATCACCATCAGCAGTTTACGGGGTCTACAGCCGTACGCTCATCCTTTAATGGAAGCAGTGTCTTCGATCAACACACCCAATCAACTCCCCAGCACACGATCCATTAAAAGCTAATCTGATAATCAATCCCTCGTTCAGTCAGAAATTACAGAAGAGATAGAATCAAAAACCTTTCTGCTGACGCGGCAAGCTAACGGATGGTATTATTTGCAACTCAATCCCCGTCATCACCACTTAGACCACCATTCTTGTGAATCATTTAGATGCTTTCCATACAATACCCATGTAACGACCATGCAATATCTATTTCTAACGGAAAACAGGAACACCACAAACAGGTAACCGGAAAACTCACAGAAACAACCACTGTCACATGGAAAATGTTACTTTCTAAACGTCATGTCTACTTCCACAAAGAATGACCGCCATTAATACCATCCAAAGCACTTGCCTTAAAAGGGAAGGGCCGAACCTATCTAGTTCCACACATCCATCATTCAGACAGACATTAATACCCTAGATCCCAACCAAAGAGAGCTAACGTAATTGAAGAAGACATACCTCTGTCATTCAAGATGTCACTGGTAGTAGCTTTTGACAAGGAATCTGTTAGCTTGTCCAAAAATTCCTCAGAAAATTTTCCCTTTTGCATTTTGAATCAAACCAGAATATAAGTAAGCTTTTCTCTAGGCCTCAACAGCAAAAGACAATTCCGATTAAATCAACAGTTATGCCCACATCGGATCTAAAACGCCCGCAAAATTATCCTAACAAATCACATGAAGTAAAAGAAACCAACTTGGTAATATGTATTCTTAGGCACAGGGTAGATTCAAACACACTAGTAATTCTCTTGAGAAGACTCAAGAAAGCACATGCAAGACAATCTAAGCCAAAAGCACGTCCACCTTTCCTTATTATTGAATCAAGGTACTATCAGTTTTATTGACAGAGTATACAAAATCACCAAACCAGTAAACCATGCTCTTTCTGTTAAGTTTGGCAGATACTTCCATTTAGAGTTGGAAATACATGCATGTACTGGCATTTAACAGGCTTGTCTTGTGCATTAGATGCATATGCATTGAGGATTTGAGCTGGATAGCATGCTTTTCTTTGCTTAATCCCTGTCACCAGATGTGCTTAATTCAGTGTTGCGTGTATCATCAGACAATTGTGCATTCTTAAACAATCAGCAACTTCAAAGGAGGGTAAGGAGTCATGAAAAAATTACTTCAGAACTTTCAGGATCTTACCATGGATACACCCAAGTAAAGCAAGACAATTGTAAATTTAATCCATACTGAATCAGGGATTGATGTCACAAAATACAGAGCATTTGCAACAGGGTATCTTCAAATGAGCTCAAACTTATAGATATATCCATGGATTATATGTAGATTAAAGTACCATATACATCCTTTAAACCAATACATGGGCACCTTTTTAAGCAAATGACAAGTTCAGCTAGAACTCATGCATAACACGTTCAAGACTGTTCTAATAAGATTCCCAGGCTTCAAGGTAGCCGACAAATAAGCGAGTAAGCTGTTTGTCCAAATTTCTGTTGTCAGTCAGGGATGGGAATTGAACCACAGTACAGATAAAGATCTCCAAGTCAGATATCATGGAATAAAAGGTCTGACAATCAAGTCATAAATGCAACCATGAAGGCAACCGAACTTAACACTGGAAGTAGAAGTAAGAAGACCAAAGAGGTCAAGAATGGTGATGTGGATTCTAAGTAGCGATAGTGCCCCCTATATCCTCAATGTGAGGGCTCATAAAACGACCACTGACCCTTCGTCGCCATATTTAATGCTGATTTAAATGGGAAACAACTCAAACCTTTGCAGTCCATGGAAATAAGGTTATTTCGCGAACTGTGGTGATAAATCAATCAGCATAGTAAATATATGTACATATATGACGACAGCACAAATCCATACTCAAACCACAGAGAAAATAATACAGAAAGATCAAACGACTTACCTTAAAGGATTTCATTTAATCATGGGCGAGGAGGAGAATATCCAGCTCTCTCTTGGAATCGGACGTGCTACTCTGCAAGGACTTCCTCACATGGCCCATATCATCAGCCTCCGTCACCTAGCGCAAACCCAAATAGAAAAGCACCAAGTCACGTTCAATTCTTCCCAAAGTCCAACCAACTCTAAGAAACCCAACAACAATTCAAAAGGAAGGCAGAATCTTCTCACCCTCGTCGCCCCTAACTCCACCACGCAATCGGGATGCTGCGGCTGGGTTTTGATCGCGAGCACAGCAGAGCACTTGGTGCATTTGAAGTAAAACCTGAATCTCTGGTTACCCAAATACGTCTGCAGAAAAAACAGGACAGGAAAAATCCCCAAAACATCATCACAACTCGAACTTGGAAGAAGATGGAGAAACAACAGAATTGAAGGTGCGCAAGCCCCGACTGACCTCGCCGACGACTTCCTCCTTCCTGGAAGTGAACTAGGTCCCCTGGCAAATGTGATTCCCGCAGGTGTCGCACCGGATGCTCATCGGCAGCATGATCCGAACCTTGACATGCTGTTTCACGGGACTCCTCCGAACCCTAGGCAGGTACGAAGGCTCGAAAAACAGCGGCGGAACGAAGGCTTGAAAAATAGCGGCGGCCGGTACGTATCTCCTTCTTCTGCTCTTCAATTCCACACCAAGACGACGAACGCGAGTGATAAACGCTTGAAGACGCCCACAAGATATCTCTCTCAGAAGTCAGATCGATCGACCTCGCTGACGCTGAGGTTTTGAAGAAAAATCGCGCGAAATCGATTGAAGAAGCAGAGTCCAAGTTATCGTTGCCGAAGTACGAACGGGAACTTGGATCCGAACCGACCCGGAAAACATGGATCGGGCCGATATGGGATATTTGTTAATGATATTTAGGAATTTTTCTATAATAATTTTCCATATTAGAAATATTTGATAGTTCATTTAATTCTATGTATCTCTTAAGATTGTGCATATATCTCTTTAAATATGCATATTTTTATTGATATATATTAACTTAAATAATCATCTCATAAAAACTTATATGTTAATAGATTTACGTACTCTCCATTTTAATATATTAAAATCTATGGGAAATTTCTCAATTTTCATATTCTGTTTTATTTTTAACCATCTTTTTGCTCTTTGACGGACAAAAAAGGCAACCAGGCTTCGCCCACCATTGGGAGTCATTGCCTGATACATCGATGATGCGGCCATTCTTATACTTAAGGTAATGGTTGTTCTCGATCTTCAGTTGTTTTATCAGAAAATACTAATAGATCAAACATAAGTTTTACTTCTAGCTAAAACCAAAACTCATTTGGTTGGTTTACCAGCATTATTGTATTAAATCAATCTCGAAGGAGGCTATTTGTGTTAACATTTGCTCATTGGTATGGTCATTACTATCCAATTAATTGAACTTGGAAAAAGTATCTAAAAAGTCATACACCTATTATATTTATATTAATTTAGTTCTAAATCTTTTGATTTAGTATCAATTCAATCATTCTAACTAATTTTGATCAAATATTACTGACGTAGACACTAACTAGCTTATGGGGCATCGCCAACATAGGCAATGGCTAGTCATTGGCAAGAAGAAGAAGAAGAAGAAGAAGAAAGGAGAGAGAAAAAAAGAAGAAAGAAATCATAAAAAATAATTGAAAATTGAAAATTTATTAAAATATTATTAAAAATTGTCCACGAAAAGAAGAAAGGAGAGAAAAAAAAAGTAATAATTACAAATTGAAAATTTATTAAAATATTATTAAAGATTATTCATGTCAATATTGATTAGCAATATCCAGTCAAAATTAACCGAAATGATTGAATTGACATTAAGTCAAAACGTTTAGAGTTGAATTGACATGAAATCAAAAATTGTATAACTAAATTAACATCAATGTTGTAGTTTTAGAACTTTTCTAATATTTATTTTTATTAGACTCTTAAGTAAATTGAATTCTAATTGATTAAGAATTCGTGGGATATGGGATGGAGCGAGGATGGATATATAAATGAAAAGGGATATCGATGCCAAGGAAGAGTTATGCATCATTGCTATGCAAGCTTCTTATCCACTGCTTAAATGGTTTGACAATCAACATATTTTCGACATAATCTCAGTGCTTCTCGAACAAAAATCACAACAATAGAAAGTGAATGTCATTTTAGCCACTTGAAGATGTTTTCCCACGGAAAAGTATGTTCCTTAATGTTATCGCATATCTCTCTTTGATTATGTTAACTTAGATTGTCATAAAATTTATGTTAATAAACTGACGTGCTCTTTATTCTAATTACTAAAATATACAGAAAATTCACCAATTCCTATCTTCCGCTTAATTTTTAACTACTTTTTTTATGATGATAATTATAATAATAATAATAACAAGGAGGAGGAGGAGGAGGAGGAGGAGAAACAAGGCTTCACCCAACAATGGGAATCATTGCTTGATACATCGATAATGTGGCCATTCTTATACTGAAGGTAGCGATTAAAGCAACTAGTTACTCTTGATCTTTAGTTGTTTTACCAGCAAATATAGATAGATCAAACATGAGTTTCCCATCAAGCTGAAACCAAGACTCATTTGGTTGGTTTCGCCTGCATTATTGTAGTAAAGTAATCTCGAAGGAGGCCGTTTGTGTTAAGCATTTGCTCATTGGTATGGTCATAGCTGTCCAGTAGATTGGACTCTTAAGTAAACCAAATACTAGTTGATTAAGAATTCGTGAGGCACAGGATGGGGCGATGATGGATTTATAAGGATGAAAAGGGATATTGATACCGAGGAAGGCCTATGCAGCATTGCTATGCAAGCTTCTTGTCCAATTTGAAATGGTTGGACGATCAACATATTTTCAAGCGCTTCATGGAATAAAAACACAAAAACAGAAAAGTGAAGGTCATTTCAGCTGCTTGGAGATGTTTTTTCAACGGGAAAGTGTGTTCCTTAACTTGAATGCGCATGAAGACAGCCGATTTCATCAGTGAGCAGATTTATACACATGTGGTGCCTTGTTCCTCGACTCCATCTGGATGAAACCACCTTTGATCTTCAAGCGAGTGTCATAAAATCGAGATTTTGTCTTAATGAATAGAACATCTTGAGGATAAAGAGAAAAATTCAAGAAGCGATCATTTTGTTAAGGAGTAGAGAGGAGAATCGTCCAATTCAACTAAAATTCAAAATATGACGAATTGACAATATGACCACCATTAATATCTATTATTATCCTAAGGTTCCAGAAATAACGAAGAATGCCAAAGCTTCTTCCCTTATGTCAAAGCTTCATCTCAAGCCATTGAAAGAGGGGAGAGAGACTTGCCGATGTTTAAGAAAATTAGGAAAATCAAAAGGCCAATGCTTGGCATTGATCGATTTTCATGTGTTGCAAATTTTTATTGAAGGATTTTATTTTCAAGCATTCTAAGAATACTTTTCAAGCAACTAATTAAGGAAATTTTATAACTTTCGATGCACTAGGCTGCTCTGTCTTATATATATACTTGCAATTTTGAAAAGTGAATTAGATTTTATTTGGTATACTTAACAAGTGACAATATTATTGATTAGTCTCATCAAGCATTTGTTAAATGCATTTGACTCAGAATTATTCAATTCTCAAAGCAACTATTGTGCATAATATGAGAATAATCGATACTTTGAAAACTGTAAAATCTCTTTAATTAGTTGCTTCAACAAGTACTTTAGACACTCTTTAACAAAATAATTTGTTTAATCATGCGGCACATCTCTGTATAGTGCAATTATAGAGAGGACTTCAAAGTCACACTGCCAAACAAATCACGAATTCTTTTCTTTTCCGTTTTTTCTTTTGCCGCTCCGCAACTCATGAAAAACTCTTGCTCATCAATTAACGCGCCATACTTGTTAAGCACGCGTTTTGACTTTTTCTGTTTATATTTTAAATATCTCAAATCTTTCATGACGTACCATTCGTATCTTAAATTCTTTGTAATTTGTTGATATTTCAGATAATATTATAACTGTGATGGTAAATAAATCAAATGCATTAGGGTGCATTCATTTTGTGAAAAATGAGTGATTTAAAAAAATTCAAAAAATGATTACTTATATTGTTTAAAAAAATTAGTCAACAGGAAATATTTTCATCATCGATAACAATCTATACCTAACTATTTTCATGGGAAATGAAAAAAAATTTCATTCATTTATTTTTTTTCAAATGTTATAAGCGATCATTTTTTAGAAAATATTTTCAAAATCACTCATTTTTTGCGAAATAAATGCACCCCTCGAGCGTTTTGCAGGTAATTTCAACAAATAATTGGTCGTTCTTGCTCCAAAGAGTAATCAAACATTACAAAAACTGGAAATTAAAAATTAGGATCCATTGGAAAAAAAATGTATTATACAGATAAATGTATGTTCTATACGATAAATTCACAAGTAGGGAGAAAGTAAGAAAAGTAAGAATACATAGAAAAGTCTAATAATTAATAAATGCCATACGATCTTATTATATTTACATAATAAAAAGAGTTAAACGGAGAAAGTAAGAAAGCTCCCATAATGACGATCTTGACCTTCGTCAAACTATTTTCTTGACTCTACACATCACCAATCGACACCCCTGCGATCGACCAAGCCCACTCGCTCGACCACGGCGTCGACCACCACCACGAACTCCTTCACCCCCGTAAACCTCCGCTGCCTCCACCACCTCCCTGACTGCGTCGTCCGACTCCACTCCCGAATCTCTACAGTCACTCGCGCTGCAATCTCGTAAGGCTTGACCTCGAAGCCTAACCAGACCTTCGGGATGTCATCAACAACGACGACAGTCTTGCAGGCGTAGCCGGTTCTGATTGGAGAACATTCCGTTGTGCAATCAAAATCCCGAACCAAATCTCAGTTCTTGGTGAATTACTTGGTTGTTGCTCGAGTCAAGTCAATTTCGGTGGATTTAATTTCGGGGAAAATTTTGATCCTGAATTGGATTTTATCCTTGATGAATTGTTACCTGATTCTTCCCAACACTCTCCAACCAAATCCTAACCCTTTGAGCGGAGGAACTCGATGACCGGAATTCCAGACTATTTGGAATTCCTTCCAGATTATTTGGAATTCCTGTGATCAACAATTTATAGGTAGTGTTTGGATGCATTTATTTTTGTAATTGCTGTATACAATAAAATAGAGTCACTTGTTTTTAGTTTTGTAAAGTGTCTCTAAAGCTAAAATCATGTTTGGTTGTGCTAAATAACTAGCTCGTTGGCTCGTGCTCGTGCGATATTAATATGTGATCATATTTATGCAGTTTATTTGGCTTTCTCAAGATAATTAATGTGTAATCTACAGCAAACTAGATTTATAGCGGGTCCATTCATAGACCAACTTAGAGAGATCTATATCTATACCACTAAGTTGACGAATCAATCTTAATCTCTTTTAAGGTTTGATGTGATACATTTATATTTTCAATTCATTCAAAATTATCACTATATGGATTTACAATCAAAACCTTGAATTTCTAGGCGTTGAAGTTGAGTGAAAATATAATTCTCTCTCTAAAGTGAGAGCTTCTCTCTACCTTCTGAGGTAGCTCCCCCATATCCAAAAAACCCTAATCCTCCTTCTTCTCCTTCCCAGAATCGCACCAGCAATGATGGAAACCCACTTCCGCACAAACCCTTTCCTCCCTAACCCATCCCAAAGAACCCTCTTCTTACTAGCCTTCATCCTCCGTCCGTCTCCTGGGCAGCGCAAACAAACGACGCTTCCAGCAACCATGGAGCCGAATGAAGAGGAGACTACGCGAATGGCCTTGCTCTGCAAAAGATTGGGGAAAATGTGGTCAAACCAAGCCATTACCACTGTAGATGATGTTATTTCAGCTAGTAAGGTAAGAGAATGTCAGCAAACCCTAATTGGGCAGTTGTTTCAGAATCCCAAAATAAATTTCCAAGCCTTCCAAAACACAATGCGTAGAGTATGGAAAGTAGAAAATGTAGACATTAATCTGCTGGCCCCTGGTATATTCGCCTTTCATTTCGCTTCGGAAAGGGACAAAGAGAGGATAATGTCTTTGGTAGGGGTGTAAATGGTTCGGTTTTCTGAGAAAACCGAACCGAACCGAACCGATAAGAAAATGCAATGAACCGAACCAAAATCCAAACCGAACCGAACCGAAATTTCGGTTCGGTTCGGTTTGGTTTTTCGGTTTTTCGGTTTTTCGGTTTTTCCTGACTTTTTTTTCAAATTTAACATCAATTACGCTGTAAATCACGGTCTATCTACTCTGCAACTTCTGTATTCTAGAAACACACGTCTCTATTGTGGTAAACATTAGCTCAAGAATAGGTCAAGGAAGGACAGAGCGAATCCCACATGATGGAAAAGATATGCACCTCAAAATACTGATTCCAAACGCTAGCTTTACCAAGACTCAAAGGGTGATCTTCCTGAGAGATTTGGTGCCGGCGAAGTGGCCTATCAACATCACTCCCTACCTCCGTTTCACAAGGACTGAAACCTAAAATTTTCCTTCTAGCAAACTCTGACTGCCTAGAATCAAGATTTTGATACATCACGAACTTCAGAGTCATATGATTCTGGTGATACAAGTTAAGAGAAGAAAGGAAGAAAGCAGCTTACAGGACTTATAAGAAGGTCTTCTTTCAGCTTGGCATACTTCAATTGGTTCTCCATAACTCCTTTTGCCACAAGTTGCGAGAAGGGGGAACATAGCCAAACTTCCATACTCAAAGTTTAACATAATGTTGGTCAACAAAGAATTGATTATATGAGCTGAGAGTAACATTCTAACTTTCTCAATGCTATCTTAGTGCACACGCAAGACGTCTGTACTTCATCTCTTTCACTGCTCCCGACAGTATGTGCTACATATTAAAGTTGCACCACATCATTCCATTCTCAGTTACACAAACTTTCAGCAACATTAAGTCATCTCTCATCAACTTCTAACACAGTTGGTGTACACTTGCTTGTGACAAAAACTTTTATGTTCCAACATTTTCAATAGTACACAACCTCATTCTTACAGTCCACAAATTGGTTTTCAATTTGTTCTTGCTGTTATTTCTCTGCAATCCAATCAGCAGTTTTCTATAAACCTGTGAAGCATGAAAACATATTGGTGCCGCACAAAATGGTCAGCGAAGTCGAACACAGATTTTGCGCCAGACAAAAGGTCTCTTTCTCAAGTGCCATGAGTAAACAATGTTCAATTTCAGTAGTTAAGCCTTCTCTCCCCTACAGTCTCTGCAGGTTCTCTTGCCATTCATTTCATCCTTTGAACTCCACAATACCCAAAAGAACTATGCATCAGACAACTAAACAATCATTGAAAACATCAAGAACCCAGATAGGAAAACACTAGGAACAGATCAAATTAGTAGATCAAAGGACTCAATGAACAAATTCACTCCTTTCTCGTTTTAGACCATGTAACAGCTAAAACACCAAAAAAGTGGGAACTTTGGCGCAAAATTAGAAGTACGAAAGAGAGTCCCCAAATCGAACCTCGAATTGGGGCAGGCCAAGACCTGCCCTCGATGCGCTTGATCCCGTACACGAGCAAAGAAGCCCATGGCTGGCGCATCGTCAGGCACGGGTTCCGGTAATTCCCCAGGTTTCAACTCTGCATGGTTGTTTCCCCTTCGTCTTTCGACAGACAAAATTCTGGGTTTTCTCGGGGCTTAGGCAATTTCCATGACAAACCATTTATACGAAAAAAGCACTTCCTCTAGACTTAGGCAATTTAAGTACGCACAAGAAGTTGAAAAATGACTTATCCTTCTCCCCTCAATTGATGCAATTTGAGTTTTTGTAACATGTTTTCTTACTGCATACACAAATTATCACTATGAACGGTGCAATTCGAGTTTTTGTTGTGTTTCCCTTACTGCACACACAAATCATTACTACGAACCAGCAAAGTGCTTGAAGAATTTAGACAAATTAAGTTCTCACCTTCCAAGTCGTGGCACGCAAACCCCCCTCGTCAGGAAGCCCCTTACTCGTGATTCTCTGCAACTTCTCCAAATTTATTTCTTCCTGCGATAACTGCACAAAGCATCCAAGAATTGAACCGACAAATCAAGAAATTCCAATTGACTACACACAATGCTGCATCAGTTGACACAAAGCAACAACGTGAGCCTCAAGCGTCCACCCAAGCGACCGCCCATTTCTCCATAGACAAAAGTCATCAATTCAAATCAACCTGTCCTACCTCGTACTCAACGTCAAACCTCTTCTCATCAGCTGCAATCACCTCCAACACCGAAACGTGACCCGACCCTTCTCTCCCGGGCCTCTGCCGGGCCCGAAACTCTGGCTCGCCACCGCCGCCGCCAGCTCCTCCGCCAGTCAGGACCTCCTCCTGCACACACTCCGCTCCCACTCCACCATCCAGGTCCTCGAACTCCCGATCCAACCCGAACCCGTTGGGCTAAATCGTCTCGAGCTCTTCCCACGAACCATGGCCAGTGAATCGAGGGATCGGGCGTTTCCTTGTTCAAGTACCTGAACCGACTCGGATTCGGGCTCGATGCTAGGGTTTTGGCTTCGAGAGGACGAACCCAGAAGCGGGATCCGACATGGGTTCAGAGGAGGAAGGTGAGCAGAGCCGGGCGAGGGTGACGGACGGGAGCCGTTTGGATCGAGCGAGAGACGAAGACAACCGAGTGAGTGAGAGAGAGACGGAGGTGGAGGTGATCAAGTCAGAGGCGGAGACGGCTCGCGCCAGAGATGGAGGCGGAGGCCGATCGGCTGGAGATGGAAGTGGAGGCGGAGGCTAATCGCGCCGGAGATGGAGGCAAGACAAATTGAGCGAGAGAGAGATAGATTCTGAATCAGGATTTTTTGTTTTGCATCTTCAAAACGGTTCAAATCGGTTAACCAATTTGGTTCGGTTAACCGCAGTTAACCGAATTGAATAGATTTCGAACCAGGAGGAATGATTTGATTTTTTTCGGTTAACCAAACTGAACCGAAAATACACGAAATTTCGGTTCGGTTCGGTTCGGTTTTCGGTTTCCGATTCGGTTATTGACACCCCTAGTCTTTGGGACCTTGGCCTTTCGCAAATCACCTGCTACTCTTACAACCATGGATACCAAACACCCCCCTCCGGCCTACTACAGATTTGATACTTGTGTTTTTTAGGTCCATATACATGGTCTACCAGCAGAATGGATACAAGCAGAGGTAGTGGAACGCATTGTAGGAGATATAGGAGAAGTAACAGAAGTTAAAATTGAGGCAAAAGGATATATGCCCTATATGATAGGAAAAGCCAGAGTAGCCATAAACATGTCCTTACCACTAAAACCAGGGGCAATCTTTAGTAATAGAGGTAAGAAAATTTGGCTCGACTTTAGATAAGAAAGACCGCCACACTATTGCTATATGTGTGGTAGATTGGGGCACTACGCACAGCATTGTACCAAAGTTCCATACCATGAAGAAAACTTTCAAAACAAAAAAGACATGATGTTTGGCTCATGGATGAAAGCAGAGGCAAATGAATATAGCCCTTTCTGGGATGTGTTTTATGGAACAACAGTGGAGGAATTATTGGAGGAGATACACACCCCTAAAATTCCAGCTAGTCAGGGAGAAATGGTCATCTATGAAAACCATAAGGGAGTTCCTTTAAGCAATGCAATGGATAATGGAAAATGTAAGGGAGTCCTCCAAGAAGATATGAATTGGCACCAAACAGCAATCATTATAGAAATCCCAGCGGATGATCAACACATATTAACACAAAATACAAGCAAGAGCTGTATTATCAGCAATGGAGTAAAAAGAAAGGGTAAAGGGCAAAACTACTTAGCTCAGAAAAAAAAAATGAGAAGGTATTCACCCTATGAACCACAAGGCTTGAGCACCACAGCATTGGATGAAACAACTTTACTGAATACTCCAATTCTAACGGAGGAAGAAACACGAAATTGGGCTTTGGTGGCTAGCCCAAATAAGCCACCAAATTACAAATGAAGATACTGAGCTAAAATTGTCAAGGGTTGGGCACACCCTTAACATTCTAGGCTGTTAGAGCCCTAGTGGCTCAAGAAAGACCCGCCATCTTATTTCTAATGGAAACAAAAAATAAGAAGGAAGTAAGTCAGAGGCTACAACGTCGACTACAATTTCAGCACAATTTTATAATAAACCCAAGAGGTACAGCTGGGGGTTTGGCTCTTTTCTAGAATGACCAGGTATCTCTTTCCATTATCTCAAGCTCCATGCACTTCATACATGCAAGTTGCACAATCGGGGAAATAAATTGCATTACAAAATTGTCTTTCATCCATGCACCTGCTGATTTCCAAGACAAGATAAGATTGTAGGTTGATATAGCCTCCTCTCGACCTCCCACTCACAATCCCTAGATATGTATAGGGGATTTTAATGAGGTACTATATGTGTGGGAGAAGGTGGGTAAACAACCAGCAACAAACCATAGAATGTAAGCCTTCTAGGACTTCTTAAATCAATGTGGACTAATGAATATAGACAACAAAGGATGTGCGTTTACTTGGGCAAATAACCGAGAGGGAGCTGAATTAGTGAAGGAAAGGCTGGATAGAGCATTATGCAACATTGAATGGAGAGTAGAATTTCCATCAGCGGAGGTCTTTGCTCTTCCGGCTATAGGGTCAAACCACAGCCCCTTGCTGTTGGACTTCTCTACCCAGTTGGAAAAACGAAAAAAGAACTTCAAATTCGAAGCATATTGGCTAGAGGATGAGGAATATGAGCAAGTCATGCTGGATACTTGGAGAGGGCAAGTTGTAAGATCAGATGGGTTGAGTAGTAAAATCAAACAGATCACCACAAAGCTCCTTTCTTGGAGCAGGAAAAGGTTTCCCAATGCCCGTAATGAAATACAACACCTTAAAGGGGAAATCCAACAATTGACTAATTGCCCAACTTTGAATTATGGCAAGGATAGAATGACTTGGCTGCATGATGAGATAGAAAGATTATGGAGACAAGAGGAATTGTATTGGGGGATACGATCCATAATTCAGTGGCTCAAATGGGGGGATAAAAATACAAAAAATTTTCATGCAACAACAGTGCAACGAAGACAAAGAAATAGAATTACGATGCTGAAAAACTCCAATGGAGAATGGACACGTGACTCGGAACAAATTAGGAAAATGTCCACAGATTTTTTTAATGAGCTCTACACCTCAACAAGGTATCGACATTTTCAACCAATACTGGACCAGCTACCAAGCCTGGTAATAGAGGAAATGAACTAGCTACTTACTAAAGCATTCACACTCGAGGAAATCAAGGTTGCTACCTTCCAACTAGGAGCACTAAAAGCCCCGAGGCCGGATGGACTAAACGGATAATTTTTTCAGCACCATTGGAACGAAGTCAGCTCAGAAATCCAGAAAGAAATCACTCAATTTGGGGAATTTGGCTGCCTTAATCCAAAATTGAACAAAACCATAATAACCCTCATTCCAAAGGTGAAAAATCCAGAACAGTTGGACCAATTCAGACCTATTAGCTTGTGTAACTTTACCTACAAAATCATATCAAAAATGCTGGCAAATAGGTTGAAAAAACATTTGCCCCATCTGATTACTATGGAACAAAGTGCCTTTGTTCAAGGAAGGTTAATCCAGGATAATGTGTTACTTGTGCAAGAAGTGCTTCACCAACTGAGAACAAGGCGACGACGAAGGAAATTCCAAGCAATTCTTAAACTTGACATGAAAAAGGCCTATGATCGAGTGGAGTGGGATTTTCTAGAGGCTTGTATGAGAAAAATGGGCTTCTATAACACCTGGATCTCTTGGGTGATGTAGTGCGTCACTACAGTCTCCTATAGGATCAAGGTGAATGGGCAGACTCTACCATATTTCAAACCCTCTAGAGGAATTCGCCAAGGTGATCCACTCTCCCCCTACCTCTTCATTATAGTATCAAATGTCCTCTCTTAATTGTTGCACAAAGCTGTTGCAGACCGTAGTATCAAGAGAATCAAGCTTAATAGGGACTGCGCTACCCTATCCCACTTATTGTTCGCAGACGATTTAATCTTATTCATGGACGGGAAACTCATAGAATGTCAGAATGTCGATGCTGTGTTGAATCAGTATTGTTTAGCTTCTTGACAAGCCATTAATTTAAATAAGTTAGGATTATTCTTCAGTAAAGACTGCTCACCAGCCCTAAAACAAAGCTTAACGACGAAGATGAGAGTCCCAGAACTGGAAAAAAACCAGAAAGTATCTAGCGATTCCCTCAGACTGGGGTCGATCCAAGAAGGAGACTTTTGCTTGGATTTTATCTAGAGTAAATTCCAAACTAGAGGGTTGGAAAGAAAAGTTTATGTCTAAAGCAGGAAAAGAAGTATTGATCAAAGCTATTGTTCAAGCAATCCCGCAGTATGTTATGTCGGTATTTAAAATTCCTCTATCCATATGTAGGGTTATTGAAAGAAAAGTAGCAAATTTCTAGTGGAAAACAAATGAACAATACAAAGGTATTCACTGGAAGAAGTGGGAAATGCTTAAGAAAAGGAAAGAAACAGGTGGGTTGGGTTTTAGGAACCTGATTATATTTGATGAAGCTATGCTCAATAAGCAAGCCTGGCGACTATTACAACAACCTGAAACACTATGGGGAAAAGTCTTTAAAGGGCTATACTATCCACATGGAAACCTCCTAAGGGCAGCAAGTGGTAGTAATCCATCGTGGGGTTGGAGAAGCTTACTCATTGGGAGGGACATAATCAAGCCGTCTTCTAGATGGATTATTGGAAATGGTAAGAAGGTTCAAATTCATGAGGATCAATGGCTATCTAAAGGAGTAATAGGGGGGCCAGCAAATAGGGGTGATCCAAAAATGGTGTTGAATTTGGTGGATGAGGATCAAATGGTATGGAAGGAAACCATAATCGGTGGATGAGGATCAAATGGTATGGAAAGAAAAACCATAACATCATCAAAAACAGGCAAATACATAGTAAAAAATGCATATCACAGCCACCAAGGAATTATTTGATCAAGATCCTCCTCCTTCCAAATCCCGAACACATTTTGGAGTCGTATATGGAAAATCATGTCAATACCCCCGACCCGAACAATAAGGGTCATGTCAGGGAAGAGGATAAAAACATGAAGCCTATATTTAAAAATATTATAATTTTTTAAATAAAAATATTACAAAGGACATCATCAAAATCCAACCCGTCTATAAACCGTGACGTCGCGAATCTCGTCCATACATAGTAAAAATTTTTTAATGCATAAATATTCTTACGTGACGTCGTGATGCCTCGTCCAATCCGTCTATGAATATCTCCGCAAACAAATAATTTTTTAATAAAAAATATGACGAAGGGAATTCGAAATACTTTTACGTGACGTTGCGAAATCTTGTCCAACCCGTCCGTGATCATTTCCGCAGACAAATAATTTTTAATAAAAAATATGACAAAGGGAATTCGAAATGTTTTTAACATCCTCCTCCTTTGTCCAACATATCCACGACGGATAATACTCCCTCCTTTAAAGTTCTGCGTCGGCCGTGAAAAAGAAGCAAATCATATGGAAGATGGGGAGAGAGAGGGGGGGGAGAGGGAGAGAGGTTGGGTCCGACTTGAGGGGCGACAACGATGAATCCGTGAGATGAGACGTATTGAATGAGTTGCGAGTAGAAGGAGTTGTAGAAGAAATGGCTTGAGTGGGTGTATTTGGGTTAAAGCTTTTAATGTGTTTGGGTCGGAACATTGTTCGGGTCATGTTCCAACCCAAAACATGTATTCTATTTATGTTTATAATTGTTACCCAAACAATATTAAACACGAAACAATCAAGGTCATGTTCGGGTCGGGTAGGATAGGTTTGTTTGACACCCCTAGTCACAATGCTTTACCAACAAGGGCTAACCTTCGAAGAAGAAACATCATCTTGGATGATCAGTGCGTCTTGTGCCAAAATCACCAAAAACAAGTGAACATATCTTCCTACTCTGCCCTTGGACGAAAATTGTGTGGGAACACCCCAAAATCCATATCTACATAGACCCCCATCAAATTAGGCGAATAAAGGAGTGGATCAGTTATTATCAACACACAACTACCCATTTTGAGCTACTTACCCAACTCCTTTGGCAAATATGGCGAGGAAGAAACGGCTTTGTCTTTCGAAATCAGCGGCCAAACGCAGCAGAGCTCCTCGAAACAGCCCTCCATAAGCATCACAGCATCAGTCAAAGTCACACCTAAAGAAACAAAGGCAACGCACAAAAATCAAACATATCCAACACATGGAAGTCCCCTGCTCACGGAACCCTAACCTAGAATGTGGATGGATCCTTCATCAGCGGAACCGAGCCGCCGCCGTTGCCGGGGTATGTCGAGACAATAGGGGGACGCTGGTTGCGGGTTTCACCCGGACATTGAGGGCGGAATTGGCCTTCTAAGCAGAAGCGGCAGCACTCGTCGAAGCCCTAAAATGTATGGTGAAGAAACCAGCAGAAGAACAGAACTGCACGAGCTAGGAGTTACAATAAGACCAGCTGGAATTAGTCAAAGTAATAAGCCACTGCATAAATCAGTTGTGCAAGTGCACAAATCACAGTAGCTCGGGAGAAAGTGTTGCTGAAACAAGTTGGGAAATTCGCCCTTAATTGATGAAGCCCACGCACTCTTAACCAAATGCTAGCCCATTAAAATCATTCACTACAGCAAAGAAGCGAATGGAGCCACGAACTAGGTCACGAAGGCCCGAAGAAACAACACACTACCGGATAAATGGGTCCAATACCCCCCGTCAAATCTTCTGGAAATTTTATGTGCTGATGTAGCTCACCTGAACTTTGGTTAATGCAATTGACGTATGTTTTTCGACAAAAAAAAAAAGTTGAGTGAAAATATAATTTAAATTGAAAATGAAGTGCTGGATCAAGAAAAGTAATCGTTTAGATATAATAATCATTCAAAAATACGAAATACACATTGGATGATTAGATTTGTGAGATTAATTCTGTGAAAATCAAATCACCGAAGCACTAGGGTTTCAAAAATCAAATTTCCATCTTATTGATTAATTAAAATTTCGACTTAATTACGGAAATGCCCCTGGAAGACAGGGTTTGTTCTTTTTTGCATGGACAGTTTGGCCGTAAGCATTTGCATGGACGCCACGTCTCCATGTTCTCTTTCCTCCTTCAGCTATCGCCACCACGTCTACCCGTCTCTCTCATTCCTCTCAATAGAGAGAGCTTAAATAGCCAGACAACATCACCGGATCCCCAGTCAGGCCCTGAGCGAAACCCGGCGATGGATGCCACCACGGCAGCGGACACGGCACCGCCGACGGCAGGTGGAGCAGCGGGCGAGGCACGGTGGTGGGGATGGTGATGCAGGAACTTGTGGCGGGGGCAGAGAGGAAGTCGAAGATGAAAGTGATGGTGGCGGTGGCGGTGGACGAAAGCGAAGGGAGTTTCTACGCGCTGAGGTGGACGCTGGACCACCTGGTCCGGAGGAGTAGCCCCGCTCCGGTGGCGGACGACAACGAGGAGGTGGAGATGATCACGCTCGTTCACTTTCAGCGGCCTTTTCAGCACTACGCCTTCCCTGCTGGCCCAGGTGGAACAGGATTCTCTCTCCGTCTGAAAGTCATTTAGTTCCTACCCAAACCGATGGTCGGTAATTATTCACGACATTCCGTTGTATCTCATCAGTCATCAATCAGGTTTTAGCTACCTGAAATGGGCTCTCTGCAAGAATGGCAAAGCTTGACATATAGATTGTACTAAAATTACATAGAATTTTTTCGGTCTACGTCCGGTTGTTGCAGCATTCTATGCGACGTCGGCGGCGGCGGAATCAGTGAGGAAAGCCCAAGAGGAGAACTCGGCCCTCATACTCTCCCGTGCTTTGCACGTGTAGAGAATCGATGGTGATTCAACTCATCTCTATCAAATTTTCCCCTACATTTCTTGTCAAATAATAAAAAAGAAAAAGTTAACAACAAAAGCAAGAAAGGAGGAGTTGGTAATCATGTTTGACGATGTTGAGTTGAGCTTTGGTTGATGAAGCATGCAGACAACACAACACAATTGTAAATTCAACGATGTTTCCAGGTTAAGGCAAGGACCTTGATTCTGATCGTGGGACCCAAAGACATGATATGCCAGGCGACGGAGCAAATGCACATGGATCTCCTCGTCGTGGGCAGCCGTGGACTTGGAAAGATCAAAATGTTGATGATCATAATTCATAAGCAAGAGCGAACCGTTTAATGTGTGCACGAATATACGCAGGTCACTCCAAGCATTGAGACTGCTTCTTAGTACTATTGGTTTAGTATTGATTTACTGGCTGACGCAGTACGTTTAAATTAGTGTAAGACCCATGTCCATTTAGGACATTGTCGAGTCTTTTAAGTTCTACACTCGCGCACAGACATCTTCTAATGAAGTTTTTTTTTCTTGTGATTCAGTCTACCACGAAGCATGTTCATCATTGAGTTGAGGCCTTTCTGGTAATTGCATTGCAGGGCATTCTCAGGGAGTGTGAGTGACTACTGCGCGCATCACGCGAAATGCCCCATCCTGACTGTGAAGCCCCCAAAAGAAGTGAGCAAGCAATGAGGAGATCGACGAGAGATCAAACGGTGGTTTGGTTGGTGTGCCGATGAAAAGATCGATCGATGCAAACAATAATGTATATTGTCTAATGTGTGTAATAAAATGGGGGTATTGTTTTCTTGGCCACCAGCAACGTTTTTGAGATGGATATAGCACCCTTTGACGACGAATGGGGCCAAATCTTGTCCGATATGCTCGTACTCGGAAAGTTCGGATAGAAGACGAGATTATATCGTAAAAATATGCTTGAGCCGTACAAAAGTTTAACCTAGATATACAAAAGCACTCCTGACTTTTGCGAGAGAGCTCTTTGAGGGGTTAGAGAGTGAAAAAAAAATTGGTATAAATATGTGAATATCGAGCTATAAAGTTTAGGGGAATCTCCTAGCATTTCAAAGAGACTAATTATGCAAAAAGATGGCTGTAATTATGCAAGAAAATGGAGGAAGGAAGCCTCTATGTAGTAGTCAATAAGCCAATAAAACATTTATCTAGGAAGGCCCATACTATTGGTGAAATGACACCCTACCCTTTACAATCTTTTAAATCCTAGTCAACAAAAGATGAGGCTCAATCGACGTATTTTGAAACCATTTACGGTTTTGTTTCATCTAGATACAATAAATTGTTGCTAAGAAAGATAGCTTGAGAAGTCTTGCCTTGAAGTTTTTGCCCTGGGTAGAAGTTCTAAGTTCCAACCTCCAACCTCCAACATAACGCAAATTCCATTTTGTGCCAAAATTCTACACCATACACTACTTGTCCAAGTGCACTCAAAGAATAAGTGGTTTCTATTTTATGTACCATTCATACAAAAGTTACACTTAGTATTTACTTAAAACAACCATCGCGATATGGTTACCGTTGTCAGTAGTCTATCCCTACAAACAAGCTAGCCAATAAAATTATGCTTGCTAATACTGCTGGTCCAAATTAATTGATACCAATCAACGGTTGGTCCCTCTTGTCTGAATTCCTTATATATATCTTTGCAATAGTTTGTTTGGCTAGAGATAACAAGTGTTAGAGCAAGTCTTAGCTTGAGAATACACCGCCATCTCCAAGCCATACTACCCTTTATGTCGAGTTGCATAATGAGAGTATCTCTGCATTTATTATGATGAACCTAGGTACTCCGTAGGGATGAGGATGGAAGATTGATTGGGCTCCAAAGCATGCAACCATCAATACTTTATTCCAAAGTTTCAAATCAAGTGGGCCTAGTTCTCCCTCCTTTTTGGGTGTGCATGTTATATTTCATGCAACTTTGGTGAGAACTTGATGAAGGGGACTTTGGTGCATTATGTAGGTGCTTTGCTACGATTGATGTTCAGGTCTTAAGTTTAAAAGGAAAATAAAGTTAGTTCACATTAATTTCTACTTAACGTTGCAACATTAAAATAAAGCAAACATGAACAGCGAGAATTAAGCTATTGGGCGAAGTGGGATTGTTATTAGATCCACTGTCAATATTGAAAAGATACTTACATGATAAGACACTTACATAATTATTTCACTGGATAAATGACGTGTTTTTAAAGTTAAGTATAGTATTCAAATCATTTTCATGTATCAACCCCAGATGGTTAATGTTGTAAGGCCACGAACTATCTAATAAAAATCCTATCTTGGGATGCTAAGAATTCCTTGCATGGCATGGGAATTAGGACAAGGTTATGCGACTCGTCTTATGACGTGACAACGATGTTTGGATAATGTCGTCTTGGCTTTGTCTTTTGTCTTTTGTCGTAAGCTTTTCTTCCCAATATCCACGAGCAACCCCAATCCACGCATGACACGACCCACGCATTTCTTCAACACATACACAAGACCCGCCTCCCCGAATTTGCCTTCCGACTCCGAGCGGTCATCTCTCAGAGCAGCATGTATGCCAGTGCTTGAGCCTTATAGCCATCGCGAGGCGGAATTCCCCAGTTGCCCGTTGCCGGCGGCCGCCCGATGACTGGACCTCAGTTCGTGGAAGTCTTTTCGAGGCTCGCTCGTGCTCTGCTTCGGCTTGGCCTGAAGCCCGGTGACCCTATCGCAATCTCTGCATTTTGACAGGACCATTTTGTTTTATTTTTTGCCATTTTTGGCTTGCGTAGATACTGTCGTTCTTTTCGCTCAGCATTCGTCCGTGGGAGGTGCAAATAGTTTGGCAGATTATCTTGACCTGTGCGTTATGGGTGTCGACAGAATCTTGCTACTAAAGAATGTCTCTATCCTGTCATTTCGCATCACGGAGTGCCGAGAAAGAGTTATCATGACAATAGCAAAAGTACAGCATAAGCATCAAAACTTGACACATGAGATATTGCCAAAAGTTCCGAAAAAACACTTTAGTGTTACTTTTTATTTTATTTGGGACACTTAAGTACCAACTCCAGCAAAGACAACCAAAAATTTGATGTAACTCTACATGGCTCGCTAGAAACCCAACTCAGCAAATGATGATGCAAAACAATGTCGTTTTGGCCCCAAACTTGCCACATCAGCAATAAGCCCCCAAAATTGATTAAAAAAAAATTAAAAAAGGGAGGTGGAGAGGGAGTGGGGAAAGTGAGCTTCAGCGAGAGCTATAGAGGCCTTCGTCACCGTTGCCCCACCATCACCGAGAAGGGCTAACAATGGTGGGGCAAGGGTCGATTGGGGTCGCCGAACCCTAAGCAATGGTCGGCAACCTTGGCTAACTATCATCAAGGACTCATGGCCCTCGTCCAGATCTGAGGTGCGACCCTCACCGAATCTGGGTGAGTGCCTGCAAGCCCTCATCAGCAATCAGCCAAGGTCGCTCAACCCTTCTTGGCAATGGTGGGCCAGTAATGGCGAGGGTTGGAAATCCCTCGTCAAGCCCTCTCCCCTTCCCTTTTTTTTTTTTTTTTTAATCAATTTTGGGCCTCATTAATGACATGACAATTAAAAAATGCAGGGAGACAATTTTTAAAATAAAATAAATTGCCACATGGATATTTTTTTTTAGAGAAATGCCACGTCAACAAAAAAAAAGTCACAGAAAAATATCACGTAAGCAATTTGGCTGAAATTTCTTGCTATTGACATTTAAATTATCTATTTTTCTTTGATTTTGGCACTTAAGTGTACCTTTCGAAACTTTTGGTACTTGAGGTGTCCAACACTCCATGACAACTTGTATGAATTGATGTAGTTGGGCAAAACTTGAAATGGGATAGAAAGCCGGTGAATGATTTTTGAGCTGACTAGGATCAATGCTGCAGAACCGATCATCGGTTTCACTTCTTGCTTTGACGAGTCGATCATCCATTTCTTCTCTTACTAGTGTGAGCTATGATTTCTTCTTTCCTTTTTTTCATCCTCAAATTTTATGGTGTTCTCAAGCTAGTGATTAACACTTGAAGTGGTTATTACTAGCTGTTGCATTTGCTGGAGGGAGCATCGCTCCTCTAAATTACAGATGGGTGAATCAGTCAAGTTCTGCAGAACTAATCAGTGAAGGGGCTAAATCCTCTGTATCGGCAATTATGCATTTGAATGCATAAATTGGATAGAACAATAATTCATGTTCGATATTAGAAAATAACTTGTCAAATTTTTGGTACATAAGAGTGGCAAGACATCAGTCCAAGACAAGCCGACTTCACAACAATTTTAGTAAGATGAATAACTAAATCTTTTACACACTTTGCCTTTTAATGCTCCAGTGAAATCTTAATTAGACCCACGGATGAATACAATTCTGTGCGATGGTAGCTAAAAGCAAGACATGTTAAAATTGTTGCAATTAGTACTTGTGAAGTGTAACCGTGGGTGGTGACTATGTGGAAGTGGAAAAAACAGAAAGGATGATAAGGTCTCTGTATCATATTAGGTTGGAGGAGAAATTAGCTAATCTTAGTACCTTAGTTACTGAAATTAGCAAATCTTGGCGCATTAGTCGTCTATTTTGTCTATTTGAGGGTGTTAATTGAGATAGTAAGGGCAAACCGCTTTATTTCATCATCTATTTGAGGGTGTTAATTCATCCTAAAATCTTGACTGTGGAGTGCAAATGAAGCTATATTGGCCATGTTGGCCGTAACCCAGAGATGTTGGTGACAGATGGGAGTTGTCTCAACTGGTATTCTAAGATCCACAAGGATGGTGTGCCTTCTCTAAAATGGCATGTTCCCTTAGGCTCCCTCTGTTCGCCATATTCAAGAAATGTGAATAGTAAGTTGGTTTTCCGAAGTTGTAGAAGGATCAAAAAAGTTCATGTTACCCATCATGCAATGTACAAAATCATGATATGGTTAGAATGATTGATCCAGCCTGTCTTTTTTGGTTTGATTACCCGCTCAAAAAGTTTCAATCACATTAGATTTGGCAAAGAGCAAACCATACCATATTAGGAAACTTGATTACCTGTTGCATAAGTTACTTTGCTGACCTTACTTCTAAACAACACTCCCTAGAAAAACTTCTTTGTCCATCTTTCTTAGCATTTTTTTTAAGGGTTTTCAGGTTTGAGGATTACATTATGTGATATTGGTTTCTACTATCTAGTTTCAAAAATTGTCCCGCATTCCAATACTCAACGGATTTCTTTGGGCGTAGGTCTTGTTTTTGTGTTCTTTCCTGTCAGTGATTTTCACTGGTGGGGTCAGAATAGCAATTATATACTACTTTGATGCCTAAGTTTGGAAAAATGTGGCATTCGAAATTCATAGTCCTACATGGCACATCCTAAGTTCTCATTTCCAGATGCTTAGTTCTACCGCGGTTGTTGGCTTCAGGGACTACTAGGAACCCAAAAGGAGGTGTAATAAGCCATTCGGCTTTCTTCATTCAATCCAAGGTAGAAATAGCCATATGTGGTTGCAGTGAGAATGATGAATGCCTTTTCCAAGTTTCTTCTCTTTTATTGTTGTCATGCTCGCGTGCAATCAGAAATTCTGCAATCATCGTCACAGTAAGGGCTTGATTGATTGTTTCCATAATCGGCTAGTCCCCCGCCCCCCAAGCAATCAGTGACAATCATATGACAATTGAATTTTTTGAGATAAGTACAATACAAATGTCAATGCTTTCGTATGGCGCTCACTTTAATGTCAATTTTTTTTGCTCATTTAAATATCATATTGGAGAAAAATCAATCACTTTCGGCCAAATATCCTATAAGGAATTTTTTTAGATTTTTTTAATTTTTTAATTTTATTTGTGACCCTCACTGACCTAGTCACAATGGCCTCAGGCAAGTTTGTGAGGGCCCTTGCCGGCCACTTGGATGCCACAAGCGATGCCACCTAGAGTGAGTGAGGGCCGTTGCAGCCTCACCAGTCGGTCCATGAGGCCCGATGGCCTTGCTTAGGGCCTTTGCCCACCATGGGGCAACCACAACCAGCGAGGGTCGCTGATGACCCTCACTGGCCCTAAAGAAAAATTAAATTAAATTAAATTAAAAAATACAAAATTCATAAAATATAACAATACAAAGTATTAAAAAATATATTTTGTAGTTGCTACGTTAGCTTTTCTAACGGAGTAAATTAAAAGTGGCACTCAAGTTATTGATTTTTCAATTCATGACACTCAAGTAAGTGAAAAAAAGTTTTAGCATTTAAATGAGTGCTACACGAAAGTATTAATACTTGCACTGTACTTAATCCTAAATTTTTTTCTATTCAATTTTTGCATGTTCATCTACATGATGCTTCTTTATGCCAACATAGAGGTGGTATGCTGTTTAGGGCCTGTTTGATAACATGTCAAACAGTATCTAATTATATTTTTTTCATTTTCTGAAACAAAAAAAAGAACAAAAATCATTTTGGTAACTTTTTTGTTTCCAAGAATTTCCAAGAATAAATTTGAAACAAAATCAAAAAATAAAATAAAAAAGTTACTTCCTTGTTCTAGAAATAAGTTCAAAATCAAGCCCATTTTCTTTTTCTTTTTCTTTTTCTTTTTCTTTTTCTTTTTCTTTTCTTCTTCTTCTTCTTTTTCTTTTCTTCTTCTTCTTCTTGTTCTTTTCTTCTTCTTCTTCTTCTTCTTTTCTTTCTTCTCCTTTTCTTATTCATCTTCTACCTTAGCCAGTCGCCAGCCTTAGGATGGCCAACAACCAGCCAAAAGAGGGTTGGTAACCTCACCAAAGGGTCGCCAAACCCCCAGTGAGGCTTAGCCTCGTCGACTGAGCCTTTCTAGTGGTTGGGTGAAGCTCAACCTCCCTAGATCTAGCGATGTCGAACTTGCCTAGCCATCGATGAGGCTCGACCTTGCCGAGCCACCAAGAGGTTAGCATCGCCTAGCAAGGCCAACTTCATGGTGGCCCGGCGAGGTCGAGCTTTACCCAGTCGTCGACAAGGCTTGACCTCACTAGGGGTGGCAATGCTCCAATGACGTCGGCAGCCCAAGTCTAGTTGATTGCTGGCCATCCTAAAGCCACCCAACCCGCTAAAGGTTGAAGAAGAAGAAAAGAAAAAAGAGAAAGATATAATAAAAGCATTAAAAAATTTTAAAGAAAATTCTAAGTCATAAAAGAATTTAACAATACTAAATATATTTCTACTCCAGGAATAGAAATTTTGGACAATTATCAAACGCCTTTAAACGCTTAACAACTAGTCTAGAAAATATAATAAAAGAGAATAATTTCTAAATATAAATTATTCTCGGGAATAGAATGATTACTAAGCACACCCTTAGGCTACGCATAGTAACCATTCTATTTCTGTTTCTGGAATAGAAATCCGTTTGGTAAAAAAAATTTCATTTCTATTTCTGGAACAAATTTCTATTCCAGAAATAGATTTGGAACAGAAATCAGAAACAAAAATTTTTTACTTTTCTATTTCTAGAATAGAAATCAGAAATTGTTTCTCTCCTTCTTACTTCTCACTCGAAGAAATTTTTCCGTTCGTCGCTCACCACCACCACTACCACCCCCCGCCGCCCCCGCCGCCGCCATTCATCATTGTCTGCGCCCATCATCCGCCGCCTTCCGGTCATTGCCCACAGCCGGCGACCGAAGACCAACGACCGGCGGACGACGACGGCAGAGACCGGCGACGGCGAACTGGCGACCGGCGGACGACGGCGGCAGAGACCGGCGACGGCGAATCGGGCGACGGGGACGGCAGCGGCGAACGGCGACCGACGACTGGTGGTGGCAAACGGCGACCGCCGACCGGAGATCGGCGGCGGCGAACGGCGGCACCTAGCGCACAACGACCACCGACCGCCGACCGGCGCCGGCGCACGGGGCAACCGGCGACAGAGCAAAGGGCGGCAACAGCGACGGAGCCAACCGCCATCGGACGTCGCCCGGTTGCCCGTGCGCGGCGCGGGTCGGCAATCGGTGGTCGCCGTGCGCCGGTGCCGCCGATCGCTGCCCGCGTCCGCCGCCACCATTCCCCGCTCCTCCCATTATCACCGCTACTTAGAAAAGTAAAAAAAATTTAATTATCAAACGAATTTCTCTTTCAAGAATAGAAATTTTTTGTTGTTATCAAACGCGTTTTTTAGCTTAGAAACTCATCTAGAAATAGAAATAGAAAAATTTCTAAACATTTATTCTTGGGAATAGAATGTTATCAAACACACCCTTAGAGTCATTAAGTGAATTGGATAATCTTCAGCAACAAGGAATTTTACTAATTTATTTGAGTTACTTAATTTGCTTGTGAGGAAATGGCTATTTTATTCTTTTAACAAAATACAATTAATACAAAATTAATACAATAATAATTACGGGATAAAACCTAACAATAACATTCAAAATTCTTTTATGTAGTATTTGGTTTTCTTCTATATTATTAATAAAGGGTACTTCTAGAAATAGCTTTGTTATCCACTCCAGATTTACTAAAGTACAATCGACATTATTATGATTGCTATAAGAATAAAGTCTAATGCGGTAGTTATAATGTATCCGGGCAGGTGGTTTCTTTGATAGTTGGTAATGACTCTCGCTAGGATCAATTCCTAAAAACACTCAAAAGTATCCTGACTTTCTCTCGCCATAAAAAAAAAGTTACTAAACAAGCGCTACGCTCGTTTATGATAACTAATCTTTTATAAAGCGAATTTTTTATTTTCATTTTCAAAAGTGAAAGTTGTCATTACCTACACTCCGATATGTAAATTTTCAACACTTAATTTCAGTTTTACGAAATGGCCATTAACTTTTAGGCCTTGTTTTACCAACAAGTAGATGGAATAAATCTGCCTTTGATATTTTGAGTGAAACAAAGACTATAGCGCACTATCTAATATTATTGAAACTTGTTAATGAAGTTTGCCGTTGCGAAAGACGCGAGATAAGATTATGAGAAAAAAAAAAAAAAAACTAAATGTGGTCTGGGCCTAAGCCCAATCTTCTTCACCGGGGTGAGTCCATCATAACCGTTAATTAATTACTTAAACATCAGATCATATGATCAACGCGTCAAATGAATTTGATCCATTACCTAGGTCTAGGCAAGAATTTTCTCCTCCATACTACATGGATGCATATTTGGGATTTACACTGTGCTTGAGTAATGTACTAGATGCGATCGCAATGGAAAAATTACTCAGAAAGTCTTAGTTGTATTTGTTTGAGGATTTTTCTCTTGAGATTATATTTGAGGATTTATTCTTATTTATTACTTAAAATTATGTCAAATTAAGGATAAATTCAGAAAAATCGATAAAAAAATCTATTACCGAATTTTTGCCCCCGAAGGAAAGGGGGGCCCCGCAGGGCACCGTCGCCCCCACGCAAGTTCTCCCGTCCTACCCTAGGCAAATTTCTCCGCCGCAAGCAAAGTCGGAGGATCCCGTGCCCATCCTTAGTTTTCATATTTTTATAGATTTACCTATTGCCATAAATAAGTGTTCTCGCACATTTAAGCAAAGTGTGACAATGCATGGTAGTGATAATGTGTTCATTGTGTTGGAGTTTTGCTTTCAAATAATTTGAATTAACCCCTTTTTATTCTTCATGGGTTTTTCTTTCTTGAGGAAATCATTTTTTTTTCTAAATTTAACATTAGACTGCTTATAAAATGAGATGATTTAACATTACATCTTTTTTTTATAGTTTAATCTAATGCTCACCACTTTACGCAAAGAACAGTATCTTCATATCCTCCCCGATCGACACGCCTCTCCATAGTACACAGTGCAGACTAAACTCTAAAGACTCCTCCATATATAATTTTTTAAAGAGAGAAAGAAAGAGAGACAGAGAGAGACAGAGATGGCGTCCTCCAGAGGAACATCCGCCCTTCTCGCTCTCTGCGTCCTCTTCTCCACCGATGTTACTCGATTGGAAGCCGGAGAATTGCGACCGTCCGATCACGGGCTGCAGTTCCAAGATCCGCCGCCGGCCGGAGCGAAGCTGCCCCCGGAGATGGCGTCCTTCTTTGGGGCGTCGCCGTCGTCGCCTTCCTCTTCTAACTCGTCTCCGGCGTTGCCTCTCCCCAACGCGACGAATTCGAGCGACGACCCGAGGTGGCGAGGAGGCGGCGACGCGGGGAGAGGGAGGAGAGTTCGTGTGAGAGGCGCGCTGCTGGTGGCGAGCATCGCGTGCGGAGTCACTGGCGTTGCTCTAGTGTTCGCTTCCGGGCTGGTTTTTCTCTTCAAGTTCCGAAAGGAGAGCTCGGCGGCGGCGGCGGCGGCGGCTCCACCTAATCCTCTGCTCCGGCCGCCGCTGCCGCTTCTACTTCCGCCGCCAACATCCAAAGGATCGGGAGATTATGAAAGGTGAACCGGTTCGCGTCTGTCACTACTGTCGATGTAGTGTTGTAGTTCATTCTTGCCAAACGCCATGTAAATTATGAGAAGAATATCACGAAATTATTCATTTCTCCAAAGAAAAAAAAAAGCAACGTTGCTACGATAAACCTTGTCCCTTTCTTCTGGACTTCGGTTTTTCTCTGTCTTTTTTTTTTTTTTTAAATTATGATTTCCGGGTTTAGGTTTAGCCGTATACAAAAAGCCTTGAATCAAACGTTTCTCAATTAAGATTGTGTGGGATTAAGAAGAGGCGTGTATGATTTTCTTAAGAAGAGGCATGTATGAATTTCCACATTCTCGAATTCAATAAATTTCATTTTCATGTCCGCTGAATTATAAGACCATGCCCTGTTTGGTAATTGAAATTGATGTGGCATTTCATTGCTTTGGAGGAAAAATACTCATCTAGAATTGATTCCGTATAAATTGAGTTCATCGTAATCATTGACTACGTAAATTGCATAGAGACTCCACGATAGGAGTGATCAATTCTAGCGTGAACCAATTCCCACCTGAAATCATATCAAAAGGGTTGATTCCCAGTTGTGAAATTATTCCATCTAGTCTTGGAACCGATGTGATTTCTTCCTTATTTTGCTTTTTCCTATTCCCTTGACAGGGAACAAGGGAAGGGAATACTTGAACCGTTGTTTTTGTTCTCTGCTCCAGCCTTTTAGCAATTAAAAAAATAAATTATAAATCTAAACCAAGTAGCTCAATCCCCACATGAAATCAGGAATCAAATCGATTACCACTAATTTCAAGTTTTAGGATTGAAAGCAAAGTGGTGGCCGATTCAATTTCTGTGCTCACTCCTAATCCATGATTCGAGGCCCGAGCTTAATGAACTCAATCTAGCAAACTTGGGATTTATATCTTAATCGGATTCCGTTGCTCAAAACTTTTTGTAATTTAAAGTGGTGCTTGTACCTTTACTTAATGAGATGGTTTTCCCTTGATGAAATCCTTATTTTATCCACACGACCGACTTTATTTGTCCGGTCAATTTCAGGGAATGACGTGATCCGCACTCCTCATGTTGTAAAGTTCCCAACTAAAGTAAGCCTACGTGGACCACTATGAACTAAAGATGAAACCACTAGAATCCATATGGAAAACTACGTGTTATTATTCTTAGCGTGATCATTTTTTGGGAAAAAATTCATAAAATGATCCTAAGTGCTCACATTTTTTTCAAATAAAGGTTCGAAGTAAAAATTTTATTTCAAATAAGAGTCTAAAATGCTATTACTTTCTCAAATAAGGATTTGAAATGAATTTTATTTCAAATAAGAACCTAAAATAACTATATCAATTTCAAATAAAAGCTAACTTTCCACAAATCAATGGTATTTTTGTCATTTATCATTTAGGAGAATACCACGAAAAACTCCAAACATTTACTCCATGTGACACATTTACCTCAAATTTTACGATGTGTGACACATTTACCCTAAAAAAAAAATTGTGACATAAAAAACCCCAAATTTTGCCCTATGTGACACATTTATCCCAAACTTTTATTCTGGATGGCATTTTTGTCTTTTACTTTTTCTTCCCTTTTTCCTTTTTTTTCCTTTTTCTTTCTTTCTTTTTTTCCTCCTCCACCACCACTAGAGGAGCCGTTGGCTTCGCCCTCAGGCGAGGGTGGCCCTCGACCGACACCAGCGAGGGCGGCCCCCGCCGGATCTAGTGAGGGTTACCCTCACCGTCGACAACCCTCACCTAGGCAAGTGAGCTCATCACCGGATCTGGCAAGGGTTGCCCTCACCGTCGCCTTGCCGTAGTAGGCGAGGGTAACCCTCACCAAATCCGGTGAGGGCCACCCTCACCTGGGGGGCGAGACCAAGGTGAGCTCACCTACCTAGGCAAGGGTGCCCTTGATCGACATCGGCGAGGGCGACCCCCACCGGATTTGGCAAGGGCAGCCCTCACCTAAGGGCCGATGCCAATGGCTCCTCCGACGGCGGTGGAGGAGGAAAAAAAAGAAATAAAGAAAAGGAAAAATGAAGAAAAAGTAAAAGACGAAAATGCCCTTCAGAATAAAAATTTGGGGTAAATATGTCACATGGGGTAAAGTTTAGGGTTTTTTGTATCACAAAAAAAAATTTAGGGTAAATATGTCACACGAGACAAAATTTGGGATTTTTGGTATCACAAAAAAAGTTTAGAGTAAATGTGTCACAATAGGTAAAGTTTGGGGTTTTAGGTAGTATTAACCCTATCATTTATCATTTTCCTTTTTTTTCTTTCCTTCTTTTTGGTTTGTCTTCTTCTTCAATGCTAGCCCACAGAGGGCTGGCCAAGAGCCACCCTTGCAACCATCTACAAGGTTGTCCCTCACTCACATTCAGTGAGGGCTTAGCAACCTCTTGCCAAATCTAGCGAGGTTCAGCCTCGCCTGGACCCGATGAGGGTCAACCTCACAGATGGCCACAATGGGCAACCTCCCCCAAGGCAGGGTCACCTCGCCCAAGCGAGGTCGTCTTCACCTATGGCCGATGAGGGTGGCCCTTGTTGGATTGGGCAAAGGCAACCCTTGCCCAGCCCTTTGTGGGCAACATCAATGGCTAACCACCAACGCAAAGGAAGAAGACCTACCAAAAAAAAAAAAAGGGAAAGAAAAAAAGGAGGAAAAAAAAGATAAAAAAGAAAAGAAGATTTGAACAAAAACGCCCTTGATCTATCGAAAAATGTAGCCAACTGCAAGATCAACCATTTATTTGAAATAACTATGGCCACTTCAGGCTCTCATTTGAAACAACCAATGACACTTCATGCTATCTTTTGAAATAATGTCCACTTCAAGCTCTTATTTGAAAAATAAGAGAACTTTGGGCCATTTTTTGAAATTTTCCTTTTTTTTATCCTTGGCTTTCCTATTTTATAACACTCTTCATTGCATCTATTGAAAACTTACTTAAAATTTGGATAGAACAATAAAATGAAACTTTGAAACGTGATATCACTTTTTTTTTAAATTTATTTGCCTCACGAAATTGTTGATGGCCACTAACAAATTTCCTCTAGAAAGACAACAAAGTCTCAATAAGAATACTATATGACAATTCTAGTATTTCTTCAAAATCTCTAATGGCAAATAATTTCAAAATATGGCTATAGTTTTGGAAAGAAAACTCAAAAAATACTAATGATTCGTTTTCTCAAAACTAACATATTTATCTCATCATTAATGAACAAAGACAAACCTTTGAAAAATTTGTTAAATGGACTGGTACATTTTCAAATGACCATTCAGGAAAGGTTGTCAAGTGAACCAGTAAATTTTTCAAATGACACCTTTAAAAAAAAAAATTAAAAAAAAATAATTAAAAATAAAATTTAATAATTCCGCATTTTCTAATTTCTTAAAATGCTAAATAAATAAATACAGCCTTTTGATTAACAAATATTGACAAGACAAGATAACCATATGAAATAAAATAAAAAAGATAGGGAATCGGTGCTAATTAAACTATGATGCACGCACAAAGTGCTAAGTGTGTCTAATAATCATGCATTCTCACGTGGGTATTATAAGTTTAGCTCACACCCCAACTTTTTTTTTTCTAACAAAATTAAAAAAGCTCGTGGCCCCATTCTTCCCAATTTATATGTGGAACAAAAAAAAAAAAAACAATTTTTGTTTATTTTACATAAAAACACTCGATAGCTATCTTATACATAAGTCAGAGAGCTCTCTCAGGGATCCTTGTTGCTGTCTTTGATTTAGAGATTTTTCTCTTTTATCTCTCCAGCAATCATCGCCCAACCATCAATACTATTGTGGTGGTGAAACTTGTCTGCGGCATTCCACTTGACAAGGCATTTTGGGCTTTATATCGCGCATCAAGTTAGGGCATCTCAAATAGTATGTATGCTGCTCTATTTTATCTTTTTCTATTTTGCCATTTTCTTTCATTACGATTTCTAATTGGTATTATGAACTTGCGAATAAATTTCACTAACGCAACAGAGAAGAGAAAAATCCAGCCAATGTAAGTATATCGCCAACAAGATTCATCTAGTTTTGTTCTAATTATAGTGTTTATTGGATTGGGTATGAAATTTCAGAGGAAACTTTGGAAGAGAATGAAACTCTATTATTAAAAATGTTTAGATGGATATAAATGAGAGAAAAACACTCATTCTTATACTAAAGGCTCTCATTACATCCATTGATTCAAATTCGATCCAGTGGTGGAGATTGCATCTCCCTATCTATCACTTATTGGCATTTAGAAGTCAACGCAATTACCATTTCATCTGTCCTTGAGAATGTTTCAAAAACACTAGGTGAACTTGGACTGTCTTGCTTGATCAAGCACGATCTTTTGATCTCGGGAACCTTAAAACTGTCATACTAGCATTTACCATGATATGCTAGATATGCATTTGATATATCCTTTGAGTTCCTTTTCGACTACTGACTATTTCAACTTTTTGCCGATAACAAGTAATTTGTGTGGTCTTCCAAGGGTAATTTTTTGGGAAAGGTAGGTTTTTTACGCTTCAATTAAGTTAGAGATCCTATTTAGAGACATGTGAAGATGCAAGCACACACCCCATGGAGATACATAGAAATGACAATTTATAGGTTTATTACCTACTTTTAAGTTATCATACGAATTGATATCAGAAGGCTATTTTTTTGGTTTGATTACCTGCTCAAAAAGTTTCAATAATATCAAATTTTGCATAGAGCAAACCATACCAAATTTGTAAATATATATGACTTTCTTTTGGCTTGATTACCTGTTGCATAAGATACTTTGCTGACCTTACTTCTAAACAACACTCCATAGAAAAGCTTCTTTGTCCATCTTTCTTAACAATTTTTTTAAGGTTCTCAAGTTCGAGGATTACATTATGTGATATTGATTTCTAGTTTCAAAAATTGTCCTGCATTCCAATACTCAGCTAATTTCTTTGGGCGTAGGCCTTGTTTATATGTTTTCTTTGCTCTATGTGATTTTCATAGGCGGGGTCAAAATAGCAATAACATGCCACTTTGACATCTAAGTTAGGAAAAATGGGGTCTGCCTAAGTTCGAAAAAATGTGGCACTGGAAATTCATAGTCCAGCATGGCACTTCCCAACTTCTTATTTCCAAATGCGTAGTTTTACTGGGCATATTGCCTTCAGGGACTCCTGGGAAACCAAAAGGAGTTGCCACAAGCCATTCAGTTTTGTTCTTTCAATCTAAGGTATAAATAGCCTTGTGTGGTTCCAGTGACAATGATGCATGCCTTTTCCAAGTTTCTTCTCTTTTATTGTTGTCATGCTAGCGTGGCAATCAGAAATTCTGCAATCATTGTCACAATAAAGGCTTGACTGATTGTTTCCATAATTGGAAGGTCCACCGGCAATCAGAGTCGGAGTTATATGACGATTGAATTTGTCTCTTATTCCATATTTGCATCTTTATCTGCATACTACTTCTTTATGTCAAATTGGTGGTCTGTCATTAGCCATGGCAATTTTATTGGTTGGAGCTTGCCATGTCTTAATACCAATACTCGAAGCTAAATTGGCCATTGAGTTATAGACAAACACAACATCTCCACTTTGATCACTGTTCCCGCAAAGGTTGCTGAACAAATATACTTTCTCAGGTTGTCTATGAAGAATAATCTTTAACGAGCAATTTAAATACTGAATATCTTGTGTAGTTAGCATCAGCCACTTACATGATCTCCGTTCAAAATTATGCTCTTCTAGTGGCACTTTTGCTTAATCCCGAGTTTCCTCGGGGAGAAAGGACCGTGGAAAGGAAAACACTGTGAAAAGACATTAAATGACAGAGGAAGTCTGTCGATCGATCTCATCAAAGAAGCTGGCTACTTCCCAAGAGCAAAGATTATTCTCTTGGCCTATGGTGTGCATCCTCTATAACGATACTACGTGTCATGCCTTGAACTACCAATGTGCCTACTTAAATGCTAATTAGAGTTGTCCCAGCAAACTACCAATGCACCTACTTAAATGCTAATTAGAGTTGTCCCAGCAACCAATGCGCCTTGAACTACTCTGCTTCTCATACTAATTTTTCGCCCTTTTTTATTTTTCCCCCAATATGCATGGATGACAGAGACTTGTTCTTCTTCAGTAACGTTCATGACAATGACTCACGATTCCGTTTTTCCTACCAGCCCCTTCATTATCATGCCGGAACAAATCTCAATTCAGTTCAAAGAACAAGAGGCATTTGTGTCAGCAAACTGGCACCACTTGTTGAATTCAGGATACACGGTGATGATTCTAGTGGCATTGGGACAGTCCCAACCAGAGTTCCTGATTTGATGATTGGATACTGGGATCAATTTCTGGCATTAGACTCTAGCAGTCATTCATGGTTTGGGCGGTTGTGGCTCAATGGTCGAAAAAGCGGTCGGATCAAGAGTAGGGGAGAAAATGTTTATCCTGAAGAGGTAATGGACTGAGTCGTGTACGAACTGGCTTAGCAATGAAATCATTTTTCTCTTTGAGCAGGCTTAGATTTGCTGATAGGTTCAAATGCGATGCATATTTTTCCGTCTTCAATACCTGTTTCATTTTCTCAAAATCATGGTTAGCTAAAATAATAAGATGTACCCTCAACTGATTTTCTTGGGACATGTTCTTGTTTCATAACATATATGGAGGCAATATTTTTACAACATCCAGGAGTCTTTGGAATCATCGTCGTGGGAATCCCTGAAGCTCACCTGACTGAGATGGTTGTTGGGTGTACCCTCAGCTTTGGTCAAATAAAAGCGGTGAACTTGGAGCAGGAAAAGAAGATTTTTTGTTGGCTGATGTAAGTTCTTTGACTATACTGCAGAGAAAGGAACTTAACAGGTCATTGCTCTTTCCAATCTCCCCGTATCTCTCTCTCTCTCTCTCTCTCTCTCTCTCTCTCTCTCTCTCTCTCAAATTGACAAATATATGCACACAGCCACGTGAACTTCAGAACATACGTTGATTGTTTGATGTTTTATCCATCATTATAGTTTTTCTAAACCAAAATAAGATATCATTACTTCTTCTCAGGTTTAAGATACCACAAATTTTCTTTTCTTGGAAGAAGCCTTTTGCAACCACTACTACGGGAAAGATAAGAAGGGGTGTAATCCGTCAGCAAGTCGTTTCTCATGTTCCCTCCATTCACAGCTATTTATCGCTGCTGACGTTTTGACTCCCCAATTCAGTGATGAAATAGGAACTGAAAGATGGACATAAGTAATCAAGCAAATCCCGAGGCCGCAGAACTCCCTTGCAGACAAATTCTGCATCAATTTTTTCGAATAGGATTTAGCACCGGCCATGAAATTTGGGAAGAAATGATGGGAAATTGAGGTTTTTTAGTCACCTACTCATTGAGATCAGGTTTGATTTGGTTCCTCAATGGGGTTGGCCTTTAAGGCGCTTGTGTCAGTCAACAGTCCTCATGCAAGTAGTGTCATTTGTAACTCTAGGAACCATATGTTTAAGGCATCAAATTGTTTCTTGTTAGCAAATATCCAGACAAGATTATCTCTAAAAATGCTTTGCTAGACATGTGCATTTGTGCGTTTTTCTGCGAGTGCACAATAGATTATTTAGTCCTTGCTGTGATCATGAGCAGAGGTTTACATGTCAGAAGCATTTGGCCCATTTTTTTCCTGAGCTGGATGAGTACGAGCAGAGGTTTACATCAATACTAAGCTTTACCTATCTTGGTCAAAGATGCTCAATGCCCATTATATGCAGAACTTTTTACGTTTACCCCTATATACTGGTTTATGGAAATTCTGAGCAGCATACGCTGAAAACCACAAGTTTCAGGTGGGAATTTCAGATTAGCTTAGCTAGTTCAACAGTGTGATAAGCTGTTGCAGTGGCGCTGTGGCTGTGATTTTTTAATAAGTTAAGTTCCGAACATAAAAGAAGTTCCAGCGATTGTCGTGGTTTTGCAATCCAATAGGACGGGAGATTTTTAGCTAATAGCTTTTGATCCCTAGGAGTTCAGCAGTGTGATAAGCTCGTCCACAAGATGCTTCGCGGTGCTGTGGCTGTGATTGCTAAAGGTATTCGGTGTTTCCTTCCAGTTAACGACATCTTTTTTCGAGGTTGTCTGTGATTGCATTCAGCGACATCTTTTTGAGGTTGTCGCACAATCTCATTTTGACAGACTAGTTTAAAAATCTCAATGTATGTAACTTGCGGCACAACAGCAGATAACAGGACATCCATCACGACATCAGCCTTCGCCTTTAAGTTATCATCGTTAGCAGGACACCTATCATGACATCAGCCTTCGCCTTAAGTTATCATCTTTAGCCTTTTTGTGCAAGCAAAGTATATGAATAGCAGATTGGAAGAGCTCATGTGCATGTGAGCGGTAGATGAAATTAGACATAACCATTTACACTTGAAGGTCGAAATTTGTGTGTTTCGCGCTGAACTAGGCAGAGATCAATGAAGAAAAACGACAAATGCTTGATCTGGTTGAAGGTACAAACAGAAACCCAAATCATTTTCTAAATCACTTTCTATACAAATGTAATAAAGATCAGTCCATAACAGAAACAATTACCTTATCATTAGATTGGGTTTCGTGGAGGAACTTCCACATAAATGCGGACAGAGCCGAAATTGACGAGTCAAACTCTAAGTTCCTCAAGATCAAAGCACAGAGAGAATTACGTTAAAAAAGAAAAGTTAACGGAGACGAGAATGGGGATTTCGCTTCGCTCTAATGACCCTTACCATTTCTAGATCTGATCCACGGAGCACGAAATCTCCTTCACAGGCCACGAAGTAAGCATCAACTGGGAAAACGAACCCACACAAGGGATGGATTCTCTTGTTCCGGCATTCTTAGCAGCCAATCGCAGGGCAGTTACTCCGACCAAAATCTCTTTCTTCTTTTCCACCGGATGAACAGCCAAAAATCGGTCGAAAAGATCGATGGCGAGATACAGAGCCTCGGTCGGAAACTCGAACGTATTGTGTGCCTATTTATTCATTAAGAAGTCAGTAAAATTGCCAACTTTTCACAGCAGATTCCCAATGTATCGATAAAGTTGTATTGAATAAAGTTTATAAAATTTCATCCATAGTTACCTCAATCAACCACTCCACGATACGCGCTCTCGACTTCTTGCCAAAGCCACCAAGCTTCATAGATTTCTGAAGCGGAGGAGTAATTATTCCGTGAATTAGCACAATTTTCGGTGTGAACCGATAAAATTGAAACACAATCGGCCTAGAAATAAATAATTCACCTCTTTCGATTGGTAGAAGGGTACTCGTAGTCATAGGCTTCAACATCGTCATCTGTATGACTCTGAAACAAAGGAGAGACGAAAAATTTGTAAAAGCTCAATAAAGTTGGGTCCAGTCCAATAAACACTATTATAATCGGAACTAATTTTAGGTTCCGTTCGTTATAACTCTAGAAAAACATTTTTCAAATCTTCCAACGTGAAAAGGAAAAACCTAATTTTTTCCAAATTTTCTTTCACTTCACTTTCTTTTACCAAAACTCTTTTTTTAAATTTTTTCTTTTTTTAGAAAAAGGAAAAAAATTAATCTTTTTATTTTTTTTCCTTTTCTCTTTCTTTTACCAAAATTCTTTTTTTAAATTTTTTCCTTTTTTTAAAAAAGGAAAAAAAAATAAATCTTTTTATTTTTATTTTTTTTCCTTTTCTCTTTTTTTTACCAAAGAATTTTTTCCAGAGTCTTGTTGGCGATATACTTACATTGGTAGGATTCTCTTGTCTATTGCATTCATGAAGCTTATTCGGATATATCTGGGCATTGACCGGTTGGTGATCATAACTGGTCAAAAAACCATAAAACCAAAGTAAACTCATCAGAAATTGTGAAATTGTGATGAAACAAGAATTTGAAATATTGAGACAAGAGAAAACCGGTTGGCAATCATAACTGGTCGAAAAAATCATAAAACCATAAAACCATAAAATCAAAGCAAACTCATTAGAAATTATGAAATTGAGATGAAACAAAAATTTGAAATATCTAGACGAGAGAAAAGAAAGAAAGTAGCAATAAGAAAAAAAAAGGCAGCAGATATACTATTTGAGATGCCCTAACTTTATGCCCGACATAGAGCCCAAAATATCGCGCATATGCTTCGATTCATCGCCTTTCTTGCAGAAAAGGGTCTTAGACTTGCCCTTCTGCTTGGGCAGTGGAACGGTGAAGACAGGTGTCGCCGGAATAGAAGTCATGGTCGGTCCAGGATCACCGGCGACAAAATCCGACAAAATCCCAAATTCAAGAGAGCAACAATTAGAGAGACAAAAAATCTCTAAGGAGAGCAACGAGAAAGGGACGGGAAGTTTTAGGAACAGAGTGGGGAAGAGAGAATTTGAGAGTGGGTGCGGAAGACGAGACGATTACTTTATATGCATAAGATGCTTGGGTTCTAAATTAGAAAGTGTATATTTCCTAAGTTAATCTAAATTTTATGGTATCTGCGCTTCGACTTTTTTCAAGCTCGAAATGGAAATATTTGTACACGATTTTGAATAATTTCTTGAAATTTCGATAACGTTTAGATTTTGACAAGAAAGTAAGAAGAAATATTACCTTTTACGCCAAGATCATGATTTTGGTAAGTAAAACAGATATTTGTTTTCCTAATGGAGAATGATTTTGTTAGAGATCGTTTATAAGGGAATAATTAATAGGGATTGCGGTCTAAAATATATAAAGAAAAATAATAATAAAATATTTGGTAACTATTACCACTAGAAAAACAAACACAAGCTAGTTTGAACTTAGCCACGCCAACATAAGTGCCCAATAGGGGTGTGCAATCGGACCGGGTTGACTCGGAACCCGGACCGAACCACCCGAAAAACGGGGTTGGGAATCGGTTCCCGGTTAAACCGGTCCAAGAATCGGTTCCAAATTTTGGGAATCGGTTGAAACCGGTTTGGGAATCGGGTCCAAGCAAAGATCCACCCGAACCGAATTGATTTTGGACCCGGTTTTTACCCTGTTAAAAAAAACAACAAAATAGTCTTTGTATAGTGCTTTTGAGTTTCTCTATCTTTAAATAATTGTTAAAAAAAGAAAACCTCTCCTTGAATTAAGTTAAGGGAGAATTGTCTTCAAAGAATTGTTTAAGAAAACTATGTTCATGCATTATTTTTCTGTTTTAATAGTCACACCTTCAACTATAATTAAAACATTTTCAATCCAACTTAAGAAAGATATTTTCTTAAAAACAGTTTCGTCGCATACACATGATCATGCTCATTAGATAATGACACTAATATGAAATCCATATTTGTTACTAATGTTTATGCATTATTAAGATTTTTACTTTGTCTTATAATGTTAAGAAGATTACGGTGTTGTTTTTTCGTGAATTAATGTAAAATTCAAAACCATATAGGATATCGGACAGCTATAAAACAAGTTCCAATGAAAATAGGGTAGACCTTGTTATCAGACCGGAAAAATAGGGTCGGGTCCAAATCAGGGTCCAGTAAAAACAAGGTAGGGTACAGGGTCTAAAAAGAGAGAATCGATTATAACAGTATTGGGTACAGGATCCAAGTCTGGACTCTACCCACCCTGGACCCGATCACCCTTAGTGCCCAATGCTTTCTTCCGCTGCAGTTAACCAAGCCGATTAAGGCTAACGTTGCAATGGTTCGAAGGTCCATTTGTCACAATTTCAAATCCTCGCAGAAAGTGTTAATCCGAATTTTAGACAATGAGAAGTGATCGAAAGCTCTCGCTGGTTTCATATAGTGGGCATAAAGTGCAAAAGTGAGGGTGGATGGGCATAAATTACAAAGAAATCTAAATCGCAAAGAAAAGTAGATGTAAATAGAAATTATGATTTTATTTGATTGGAGGAGGGCCTTTACAATCCTAAACAACTTATATGTTCATAGACTTAAAAGGAATAACTACTGTACTGTGCATTTAAGATTACTAACAAAAAAAAGAAAATAAATTTTCTCAAAATCACTATAACGCGGCTCGATTTCCTCAAAATTTTGGATTTAAATATAATTTGATGGTATTTATTTTTAATGATCCATCAATAAAAAAAAATCCGCTGGAAAAGTGAATGATGAAAAAAGAATGATGATGCTAACAATTATAACACGTGGAATTCCGTATGAATTACTTCATACGAGTGACTACTAGTGGGCTCGATTTTAGTTCATACCGGTCCACGTAGGCTTACGTAAGTTGGGAACTTTACAACATGAGGAGTGCGGACCACGTCATTCCCCGAAATTGACCGGACATAGTCGAGTTCTCGTCACGAAAACGGTCCAACCCTGTATTTAATTAATAAGAAGTCTCCAGCAACGGAATCCAATTAAGGTATAAATCCCAATTAACTAGTCAAGTTTGTTAAAAGCCTCAGCCTGATTAGTGGCTATGATGAATTCACTTTGTATAAACTCGAATTGATACAAATGTTTTTTCTCTTAAGCAATGAAATGATGCATTAATTTCAATCACCAAATAATAGACCCATCAAATGAGATTGGTCCAAACTGATCAATTTCCATTTAATACAAGTTCAATAATCCGTACCTGATCCAATTCATACTTAATTCATGATCCCGACTTATATTGTTAACAAACTTTCATATCTTAACCTAAATTAGGAATACTCATATCCAAACTAAGATGAAAGAATACGAGATCTAGTGAGCTCGAGTGAGTGTTAAGAAAGAGACATAGAAATAGGTTGGGTCTAAGTAAATTATAAACCGATTTAATACTTATATTATCTTGGAATTTGTCATTATAAATCTATTTATAATTTAGTGACTGAATCTAATCAATTCATATAATAACTTAACCCATTAAAAATAGTTTTTTAAACAAATCAAATTTAGTTTAAGAATACCCATTTTGATAGGCCTACCAAATAGAATGTGGGTTGTTAATTCGGTGGACACAAAAAATAAAATTTATCGCGTTTGAGGACGTGGAAAATCGGACCATTGTTGTCAAACTTATTGTATACAGCTAGACCTAAACCCGGCAATTATAATTAGGAAAAAAAATTGAGACAGAGAAAACCATAATCCAGAAGAAAGGGGGCGTTACCATAGCAACATTGCTTTTTCTTTGGAGTAATGAATGGTTTTGTGATATTCTTCACATACTAAATTTACATGGCGTTTGGCAAGAATCAACTAAAACGCTACATCGACAGTAATGATTACTGCGAAACATTTCACTTTTTATAATCTACCGACCGCCCGGATGCCAGTGGCCGCGGAAGCGGCAGCGACGGCCGGAGCGGAGGAGGAGGAGGAGGAGGAGTTGGAGCCGCCGCCGCCGCCGCCGCCGACCTCTCCTTGCGGAACTTGAAGAGAAAAAACAGCCCGGATGCGAACAACAGACCGACGCCCGTGATCCCGCACGCGATGCTCGCCAACAAGAGCGCCCTTCTCATGTGATCTCTCCTCCGTCTTCCTCCGTCGCCGCCTCGCCACCACTTGTCGTCGCTCGAATCCGTCGAGTTCGGGAGCGGCACCGCCGGAGGCGACACGGACGAGGTGGAAGAGGAAGGCGACGCCCCGAAGAAGGACGACATCTCCGGGGGCGGCTTCGCTCCGGCCGGTGGCGGATCCTGGAACGGCAGCCCGTGATCGGAGGGTCGCAATTCTCTGGCTTCCGATCGAGTGAAAACGGTGGAGAAGAGGATGCAGAGAGCAAGAAGGGCGGATATTCCTCTGGAGGACGCCATCTCTGTCTCTCTCTCTCTCTTTCTCTTCTCTCTTTCTCTCTTTAAAAAATTATATATGGAGGAGTCTTTGGGGTTTAGTCTTGTACTGTGTACCATGGAGGGAGCGTGTCGACGGGGCAGGCTATGACGATACTGTTCTTTGCGTAAAGTGATGAGCATCAGATTAAACTAATGAAAAAAAAAGATTTGATGTTTTATAATCTTATTTTATAAACAACCTGAAGTTAAACTTATCCCTAAGTTTTTATTCACGCTCCCTCCAAAAAAAATTTAATATTATAAAAGAAAAAAACTATGCTCACTATGACATAAATTCCCTTAATTTTTTTTCCCTAAACTTACTCATTACAAATGACATAAAATAAAGGATATCATAAATTTCTTATGTCCCAAACTTTAAAATTTTTAGTGTTATATAGACAAGATATAATTTGAGATTTTTTATGATATTTATTAAAAAAAAAATTATGAATTCCCGCTGCTTGTATTTCTTTTTACTCTTTTGATATTCGTGGAGTAAAAAGAAAAAAGAAAAATTGGCCGTGAAGGAGAAACCCTTGCCCCTAGCTCCGAACAAGTCAAAGGTGCAATGTAGTTGGAGGATTCGAACTCGGAACACATGGGTGGGGTCAAAGCAGCACTACTAAACCTATGAACTCGGAACACATGGGTGGCCCGTGAATCGATTTGTTTTTTTTTATAATAATAATTACGGATCTACTGTTGCTTGTATTTCTTTTTTGCTATAGTGATCTTAATGGACTAAATTTTTTTTTTTTTAATGATCGTGAGGGTTACCCTACCATTCCTACTAAACCTATCAAATAGGTTATTTGAGTAGGGTTTGAGTAATGATTCGATTTAAATTGACCTATTTAACATATTTTGACTTATTAATGATCCATACTCAATTCATATTGCTTAATTACTTTTATATTTAATCCAATTTAAGAGAATATAGGGAGAACACGAAATCAAGTAGGGAGAGAGAAATTTATAGTGATGAGTTAAATCTAATTAAATTATGAATCCATTTAACACACGTTTTGGGCTTTACAATTTTAAACTTATTTATGATCCATTACTAACTATAACTCATTTAACAACTCAATTCATCAAATGTAACTAAAAAAAAATGGATTTATAAATTTTGATAAATCTTATTCTTACTTTCACCGATTGATAAATGGTTGCTGCACATGGGTGGGTGGGGTCAGAGCAGCACTACTAGTACTAGCCGCATTACGCCCGGCCAAGGGAAGATGCTTTTGGCGAGGAGAATTTCAAAAATATCAAGTCAAGGACTACAAAAAAATAGGGCTGCATTAGATGAAACTTTTGCTAAGTAAAAATTAATAGGTTGAGACATGAACTTTTTTAAATGCCTTGCCAGAAAAATTGTCACATCATTTTGTAAGTTACAATGAGATCTCTTGACGTATGTAACATTATTCATTAATTAACATTATTAGCCTTCTCGTTCGAGGTTTGATCTACCATGACTTGCATTCAAACAGGTTCGCCTACAAAGGATCCTACTTTTTTTTATTTTTCCTTAAAGGCGGCAAGTGGCAGTTCCTTTAGAATCAATAAAAAAAAATAAGTGCTAAGTTTCAAATCGGTAAAAAGAGCAAAGATTATGATATACTAATAAAGACTTTAAACATCCATCGATTGGTTCAGCGACAACTTTTTCATGAAACAATTTCTAACAATACTAGTTATTAATAAACTGACTTTTATTTCTCTTTTGACAAAAACGAATATTTGAATATTTTGATTCAACTATTTTCCATGACTGCATCCATATTGCATTGTCCACATATATCTACTAAGATTCCACCCACAGAATCACGAGCGCGCCTCTTATATTGCAAACAGGAAAGGGTGTAATTTTAATTAGTGACTCTCTTATCAAATCAAATGAACTGTAGGGGCTTTTGGGTCATATTTGAACAAGTAGTAAAAGCAAAAACTACCAAAATTTCATTAACAAGTGCATCAGAAATACCTATCGAGTAATTGGCCCGAGTAATTTTACAAAATATTTATACCAGGACTATCCTCGAATAACGTACGATTAATACTTTGGGAATATGAAACTTTTTCACATGAAATGAGCATTATTTGGAGTACGTGATTTTTGGAGTTTCTTTTTCTTTTTGTCCTGGACTGTCGAGGTTTTTATTGTCTGAACGAGGGAAAACGCAAGACTTTTCCCACCAATCCGCGACGGGTTTGCTTGTCCATTTGCGAATGGTTCTTCCTTCACGGGGTTGAAAAAAGGAAGAGGAAGTTGGTGTGGTTCGGCCTTCTCTTTTCGCCCGATCCTCTCTTCAAATCCCTTAATCATCGCAATGATGTTCGAGAAACCCTAGCGCATCGTTTCCTTCGAAACCAGAAGTTTTTGCGCCTTGATGATTTTTCACCTTTCATCTCCAAAAACTTCTTCGCACCCTCGTTTTTGTAATCAAACAGTACATTAAATAACAAGGTCTCTCTCTCTCATGCTTGGACAACCCTCAACGAATATATAAAAAGTGGTCATTATGAGGATCTGGATTGGAGAATGTGAGCCAAGATGGGTAGGTGGCGAAAAGATTTAAGATTTGTGGGTCATTTGGCTGCTGCTTTATTGGTGATCTGGGCACTAGAGCTTTGACATGGGCAGGTTACTTGATTCTGAACATTTTGCACGAATTGGTAGATTTTAACGTGCGACTTTTTAGTTCCTGGATTGAAATCCACCGACACCCCAATCGATTGTGTCAATCCAAGGGGAATGGATTTCTTTCTTAGTTTTTCAGAAAGGAAGAAACAAATATACTCATGAGCAATATTTCTTGGTTGGTTTTAATATATTAGGACAGTGAGGGCATAGTTAGCTTTCATATGTATCTTTCCAATGTAAGAAAACGGACCGACATTTGTGATGTTTGTTTTACATCCCCAACTCATGAACAATAATGGGCATGTTTGGAACATTTGAGTCCGTAAAAGAAAATTTACGATTGAACTTAAGAAGAAAAGCCACTTCACTTCAAGTCCATTGTTCCAAATGGACGACATTTCATGAAATTGGTTGACTTTGTGATAACGAAAGAGGTCGTAGAGATAAGAAATCCATAATAAATTAGAGCCTCTCAAAGAAAGAAAAATCTATGAAGAATAAAAAGAGTTAATTCAAATTACGCGAAAGAAAAATTCCAAGCAATGAATACTTTCACTTCCATAAATTATCTCATTAATGTTTAGCTAACATGTATGAGAACAATTATTTATTGCCATAAGCAAAGATAAAAGAACATGAAAGCTAGTGCCGGGCCGGATCCTAGATATCAAAAAAAAAAAAAAAAAACATGAAAGCTAGGATGAACTTGGAATCCTCCGCCCTCACCCGCAGTGGGGAAATTTGCCTAGCCGGGCTGGAGGGCCCCTTCCCTTCAAAAGGCAAAAATTCAGCCATAGGTTTTTTTTATCCATTTTTTTTAAAATTTATCTTTAACTTGACAAAATTTTAAGTAATAAATAAGAAGAAATCCTCCAACATAATTTCACAATAAAAATCCTCAAATAAATACAACTTACGCTTTTAGAGTAATTTTTCCATTGCGATTGCATCTAATTCATTACTTGACCATGTTGTAAATCCTAAATATGAATTCACAGGGAGGGAGTAAGTAGGGGAAAATTCTTGCATGGATCAAGGTTCATTGGACCAAGTTCGTCAGAGCCGTTGACCACATGAGCTCCATACTAACGTGATTGATGAACGGTTGTGATGAAGTTGTTCCTCTGTGAATCAAAGTCCAAACAAATATCTCCCAAGAGCTGAGAATGTTGCCCTATCCTCTTTCCATAGGCCCTTCCTCCTAGGAATGCACGAGTTAGAGTTGGGTTTAGGTTTGGACTACGTTTCTTTTATTTTATTTTATTTTAATGATTTGCATAATCTCATCTTTTGTTAACATAAAATTCAAGGTTGAACTTTTATACTAAGTGAAATACTATAATAGTTCGACCAAAAAATATATATATATACCATAATAGTTAGTCTTTGGAAGACGGCAATCTTCATTAAAAAATTTCACTAGTATTACATAGTATGGTATAGTCTTTTTGTTTCACTCATAAAATAAAAGGCAGATTTATTCCATCTACTTATTGGTAAAGCAAGATCAATAAAACTAAAAATCAAGTGTCAAAATCAAAGGGTATGATAATTGGAAATCCGACAACTTACCATGAAATTGCAATTGGGTCTTAAAATTTATCAAATTGATGCAATCGAATTCTTTCGTTAACTCTATCCAACTTGGCTAATGAAAAATATTGATGTGATTTTTTTTTTAATTATCTTCTCTATTATATATGGCGATGACTAGGTTAAAACAATACCATTTTAGTCTAAATAGGAAATTTAACGCAATTTTTATTTAAATTAAAATAAAAAATAAGCTAAAAAAAAGTTAAGACCAGGGGGTGAGGGCTTTGTTGCCACCCTACCATCGTCGAGAAGGTTTGACGATGGTGGGCAAGTGAGGGTCTGCTTTGGGTGAAGGTTGCCACTAGTGAAGGCTAGCTGCCACCGACAACACTCGCCTATGATTAGTGACTGTCCCAACTACCCTTAGCAATGGTGGGACAACAACCGCGAGGGCAACTCTGGCCACCTAGTTCTAACTCTCTTTTTATTTTTTAGTTTAAGATTATTTTTAATTTAATATAAATAATTTTTTTTAAATCATATCTGAACAAAAAATATTGTTTTAATATTATTTTTGTATTTTAGTCATATCATCATCACATAGAAAAGAAAAACTATTTAAAAAAGCAACGTCAATATTTTACGTTAGCTAGGTTGGACAAAATTAACGGAAGAAATCGATTACACCAATTTAATAAGTTTTAGAAATTGATTATAATTTTTTATAAGTTGTAGCATTCAATTACACTTTAGTAACAAATTTTAAGACTTTTGATGCACATATCCCAAAATTAAAATATTGGATATCAAGCAATGACAAGTCTGAGTACCAAAAATGAGGATAATAAGTTTGCTTCACAAAAGACATCATACGCGCTCATGGCATGTGTTTAATTACTTTTTTCGTGGCGAGAGAAAGTCCATTACTATTATTTTGAGTGTTTTTGGGAATTGATTCTAGGGGAGTAACAATTACCCACTATCAAAGAAACCACCCACTCCGGTACATCATAATTACCATATTAGACTTTATTCTATTACCCACATGGTACTCGAGTAAATTTGGACTGCAGACAGACACTAATTTTAGAAGTTTCCTTTATTTATAATATAGATGAAAACAAAATGCTACATAAAAGAATTTTGAATATTATTGCTGGGTTTTCACGTAATTGTTAAGTTATTAATTTTGTATTAGCTATATTCCGTTGAAAAATAAAAATAATCATATCTTCGCGAGTAAATTAAGTTACTTGAATAAATTTATAAAATTATGCGGTGCCGGAGATTATCGAACATGCTTAATAACTCTAAATGATGAAATTACAAATTTCAAAACTTATCATGGCTATAACATGTTTACTAGAGTGTTTTGTTCTTTGCTTGTGCAAACATCTTACATCGATATATTGCCTTCTTAATGTCGTCTGAATATTAAGATCTTACAATTTCTCGATAAGAGAGACGTAATATAGTTTGATTAATTATTTGTTGTTCATTTCATGTTTTATTAAAATTTACAATATTTGCATTATTGGATACAACAATTCAAACATTAACTCTCGTTTCATTCCATTATTTGGTCAAGACAATTAGGCAACAACTAATGGTTCTATGCCTCAATCAAGTCCTTGCTAACGTGTGCCGCGTCACTTTCCTATAACCCCCTCCAAGATGAGGCCATCGATTGGATTGGCCCAATCGTGTGAAGGCCCAATGGCATGAGCTTATGTTTTTATATTTTCTTAACATTTGTACTTTGGATATTAGAAAAATACAGTATTATCTATTCGTTATTTATTCTGGGCATTTTTTTAATCTTCAATCTGTTGAATTTATACTCCTATAAGACTCAAACTATATACTTTAAAACTCAAGATTAAGATCTTACGGACAATGTAAACTGCGATGTATCAAACTTGGGACAAAACATTGCATTCTAGAAAGGATTTAATTTAACAAAATATGACATTACATGTGTGATATATGACTAAAACACACGAAGTGATAGTCAATACATAGTTTTTCGTGCAAAAAGGGAGGAAAGGCATTTTGGAAAATAATTTTCTGTCTAGTGAGTTCAAAATCAAAGTTGATGAATTGTTTATTCTTAAAACGGATGACTCCCTTATCATTAGCATTGTGATCAATCTAAAAGTGTTGAACATTTCTTTTCCATTTTCAAAATATGATGTTAATTTGTCACGCTCATCATTCGTGGATTTATATATCATAAATGAATATATGAACTTTTCTAGGCACTTCTAATCTTACTCAATGTAGTATTTAGAGAAATCTTTGATAATTTCAATTATATGAGTTCACGAGATACCATTATTTTTGCATCATCGAATTTTGAGAATTAAAAAAAAAAAACTGTTGATAAGTAGAAATTGAATCAATTAGACTCGAACTCTTTCATGCATAAAATGATATAAGTGAAATAGATGTGCTCATGAACACAACCAAACATATTTTCAATACTTTTATTTTGCTTGATTTATAAATTATTTATGGCATGTTTGTTTCATATAAAACGAATGATTTCAAAAATATTTTTGAAAAAAATAATTACTTACACCACTCATAAAAAAAATGAATGAAAAAATATTTCCATCATCCTTGAAATTGTTTAAACACATGTAGTTGTTGATAATATAAATATTTTTTATTAGTTAATTATTTTAAGAGATCACGAAAACCTTAAGTTGATATAGATGAATATACTTCAAATTAATTTTAAATTGCTAAAAATCTAAAATCAGTATATCACCGATAAATTTACCATTCGTTAGTTTCTGTTTAATTTTATCATTAAATTGCTAAGTTGGATAATATATGAAAATTGATGAGTATACCAACTTAGAGTTTTACTTTTTATTTATGATAGATATATCAATTTGAGTTTTTTGTAATATTAACCCTTATTTCAATTGACATAAATTATCATTTTCTGAATTCATATCATTAGCCTTTTGCCAAATAAATGAAACCTTATATTTTTATAATATTGGATAAAAAAGCTAATCTTGAGCACCCATATATATACATGGCATCGAGCGTCCAGCCGACGCAGCGGCTCGGTGGGTTCGAGGCCTTTGTATCTCGGTCGATCCTTGTGTTGCGTTTTGCGCCTCTCTCTCGTAAAACCCTCGCTAGCTCTCTCGGAGCTTCGCATCGCTTCTTCCCTACCGGAAATGCCGCCTAAAGCCGCAAAATCGAAGGAAGCGCCGGCGGAGAGGCCGATCCTCGGCAGGTTCTCGTCTCACCTCAAGATTGGCATCGTACGCCTCCCTTCCTCCCTTCTCTTCCGTCTTCATCGCGTTCTTCGATGTCGTGTTGATTAGAGATTCGCGGTTCTTTCGTAGTTAGAAGCTCGCCCGTTGCATGCGATTCTGCCGTGATCCGGTTCGCCGGGGGATCTCGCCCTTGCTTTTCAGCTCGCTTCTTTTATTCGGCTCAGGATCGCGTAATCCTCATTCATTTCTTGTTATGTACCTGCGATTCATGGATTTAAGTATGTAAAAGTCGTCGTTTCTGGCGAGCCGCTGTTCCTTCTGTGTCGTTAAGCGTGTTAGTTTCTCGTGTTTACCGTGTTTTCGTCTCGTTTCATTACTTTTTCTTTTGTGCCCATTTTCGCGCTTATTGACTCGATGATTTCGGGCGACATTGCGCTGCGGTCATAAGTTATCGTTGGTTCTTCCGTTTTCGTTTTATTTTAAGAATGTTGAAAAGCTGCAGGGAGGACTGCTCGACGTTGTCTTCGCGAAAAGCTCCTCTCCTCACCCAACTTCCCTTTCCTCTTTACCCAAGTCTTCTTTTAGCATACTTCTTTTCTAGTCGAATGGTAGCCCAGTTGATTTCTAAACCGATTATTTCTTCTGAAATAAAAATGTGACATAGAGTGAAATGAATTAAAGAAGAACAATTGAGTGCAACATTTGAACTTCAATCATTCTTCTGATGTATTGACTTGATCAAGTGATCTTTGTATCCATATGCTGATATTATCTTATGTGGACTTGATCCCCCCCCCCCTTTAACTGTACAAGCAATTTGAGCTCAGAATATCTGGAATTCTATAAGACTATCTATATTTATGAATATTTATATGCAATGTGCAAATGGTTAGATCTTGAGGACCTGAGATTATATGATGCAGTCTAGATACTAGTATGATTGTTTGCGTCTTGTTGTTCTTGTTCTTGTACCCGACCCATCTTATGAATTTTGGGGGTTTTATACTTGTAATGCTGAATTAATTTGCTGCTTTATCATCAGGTTGGATTACCAAATGTTGGCAAATCAACGCTCTTTAATACCCTCACAAAATTAGCTATACCAGCAGAGAATTTCCCCTTTTGCACCATTGAGCCAAACGAGGCCCGAGTGAATATCCCAGATGAGCGGTTTGAATGGCTTTGCAATTTGTACAAACCAAAAAGTGAGGCAAGTCACTTTTCTTTGTGCACTTCTGGATCAGACTTTTTATAATGTGATGACGATACTTATCAAATATTAGTGTTGTACTCTTGATGGATGGTCCATGAGGTTTCTTTTCTTGGAGATCCGATTTAGTGTTGTTTCCATGCGTCTGTTTTCAACTTAGTGAAGCTGCCATTCAGTAGCTCTTGTACATTAAGTGAAAGGTTCCCTGTACTCTTACTGGGTCAAAGCAATGCAGTCAGAAGCCTGAATGCGTGCAAGGGTATTGGAAGAGAAGTGAACTAACATATGAAAGATGGAGCATTCTATTGGCAGGAGAATGGCATACCTTGACCATATTTGACAAACAATTCTGTGTGGAGAGCCCTTTAGATTTGTACATCTGGCAACTTGTAACTGTGGGAACATTCTTGAATCCACAAGCCAATTGATTCATCACTTCAACTTTGAGACTACAAAACGGTTTAATCCTGTCAATGAATTACAGTTTCTGCATATCTTATTTGCCAATAATACCATCATCAAACATCAACATATGGCAATTGTATCCCTCAGATTCCTTTTCCAATGGGGATGTATAACACATATGTTTCCAAGCAGTTTGATGCTTAAGTTTAACTGGAAATGTTAGAAGAGAAGTTACGATGCCCTAAGAAGGGGACAGTGAGCAGGTTCAGTCTGATTAAGAGGATGCTGTCAAATCTTTTAGTACATAGTTGACATATGTAGTTCTAGCTGATTTAATGACAAAGCAAATGTCAGATGAAATTTTTTGCTGAAAACCCTTGGAGAATCTTATTCAATTTGATATTTTTGACTACTTTTTGATCTTTACTTCATGGAGGATGGGATGTAAGTTTCTCACCAAATAAAGCATCATGGCTATATAAGAATGTAGTTGCTGGGTTTGGCTCAGTAGATATAAAGAAGAATGGTGGATGGTTTTTCTGTATATTTAGGGATAAGATGGCCCTAGTGAGTTGCTACTGATGCTTTTCCAGTGGAGAAGTGAGAATTTTTTTGGCTTGATTAGTAAGTATAGGGAGTCTTGAATTTTTATTTTTTTTTTTGAGAATTACTGGAAGGATGAAAGCTTTTGGCATTCCACTGGAACTGGTGTTGTACTTAGATTTATTGTTTGGAACTTGGTTGAGGATTATCCTTGCTCTGTAATATCTGAACAAAAGAGAGAAGATAAACAAAACCTATTTCTCATGTACTTGGCTCTTGAGGCATATCTGGTCAATGAGATGCAACTTGGGGTAAAAAGTTGGGTGTTTCACTATTGGTTCAACGAGGATCCTGGTTATTGCCTGGGATCAGATCAGCATCTCCAGGATGAAAAGTACATCAGTGACCTTTCATTATTAAAAAGTTCCTCTCTAGCTATTTATAAACAACTAAGATCGCCTTGTGAGGCACCACCAGCATGCTACATATGTACCATGCCAAGATCAATGACCATTTTCAATGGAATTATTAATTGCTGCATTATAATTGTTGCTGATGCATCAGGTAGCTCATCCGTATATGTATTTATGTGATTGATGCGTTTCCCTGAGAGTTAGTGAATTTACTGAGAGCATTGCAAGGCCTTTGCACTTGGCATGGGGTGAAGGGAGTGGTTGCAAGTGATGCCAAACTTGTATTCATATCTGAAGAATTTTGTGACTATAGTTTTTCTGGGAGTGAATAATTGATGACTGGGTATGTCCCCTTTGGTGGGATTAATGACTGTTAGCAATCACTATTTGAGATTCTCAATCTGATTCTTAATTTTTGTTCGTGTGTGATCAAGAAATTGTGTTTCCAGCAATCCACTTCTCAGCCCGTTCTGCTGGGAATCAATATCTTTTTTGATGACTATGAGAGATTAAATTTTAGATCTTTGAAAATGACTTTTACAGCTGTTATTTAACATAATATTGTAAATTTATGCAGGTACCAGCTTTCCTAGAAATCCATGATATAGCTGGGCTGGTCAGAGGTGCTCATGAAGGTCAAGGCTTGGGAAATAGTTTTCTTTCTCACATCCGTGCAGTCGATGGGATTTTTCATGTTCTTCGTAAGACTCTTGAACTTGTGTTTGCCATCATCTTTGTTCTGTAGAACATGACCAAGTGTTGTTGGATTATAATTCTTACATCACTTGTACTTCTTTGCAGTTAGTTATGTTTTTGATGATCAGGATACTTCAGTAAAAATAATTGAAGGCAAAATTAATGCGGAGAAGCACAAAATGATCTGACTTTCTCCTCTCTTAGCCACAGCCATCTCCTTGTAGTTGTCCAATTTCGTTTAGATCTGTTGATCTAGAGTCATGTTTGACAATTTGTGTGATATATCAGAAGTTGTTAAGTTTTTGCTCCATTTTCCTAGATGATATGGTTAAGAATCTAAAGCTTGGTTGGATGGCAATGGCTTTTCAGTTGTAGTCGTAGCTTTTAGCTTTTGGCTTGATCTTAGACTCATTAGATTTAGTATGAAGTTCTTGATCTTGAAAATTCTGTTTGAAGTTATTATCAGAAATAGTACAAACATTGATGAGAGCATCTCATGTTCTCACCTTCCACTCTCAGAATAATTCTGGCCTTTCACTTGTGTCAATGCTAAAAAGCGCTAACCAAAGAGAACGAGCACAATAGTTTGTTGGAGCAACCTTTTGAATTGGGCTTTACATGTTAACATTTATTGTCTTTGATGCCATAAGGCCATGCATCAAAGAAATGAGAGTGACTATCCATTTCAGATTTCTCTGTCCATTTGTCATCATCCTGTTCAGCACTGCAATTACTGTAATTTTAGTTGGGGAAGAACTCTACACATGATTGTTTATCTCTGAGGTTTTCTCTTATCTGAGATATTTGCAAAACTTTACTGTTGTTTTTAGGTGCCTTTGAAGATCCGGATATTATACATGTTGATGACTCGATCGATCCTGTGAGGGATCTAGAGGTTATTAGTGCCGAACTACGACTAAAGGTGAGTTCAGATAAGTATGACCCAGACTGTCTACTGTAATTTTCTGTAAATTATCCTGTTCTTGAGGATTGAACTTTTGCTATGGGCATGATGTCTTTTGGCCTTCCTGGTTCCTGCAACCACAATGCAGCTTGTGTAAACTCGGGAGGAGTGGATCCTGCTTCCAAATAGTTTCATTGGAGTGGCCATAAGGGGGTGCTGACCTCTATAGGAAAGTCATTTATGAGGCATGATAATCAATATCTAATGTAGCATGATTGATGAAAGAGTTAATGGAAGTGAGACTGAGGTCATTAATAAGTACAATCACTCTGTACCCCTTGAAATTATCTCTCTCCTCTCCTTCCACATACTGTAACTTGTAAGAGGGATGATAACTTTCTGCGGCTTCAGCAATTAGATGAGTAGCATTTAAAGAGGGTAGTGTTCCAAGTGTGCTTGTGTGTACAGAGTATACACCTAGTCATGGGGACATACAAAAATGTATGTAGAAACTTGCACATGGATGTAAATGCCATAATTGATATAATTGATGATTTATTCTGAATTTGAGATCCCTTCTGGGAGAGCTGTTTAATATATGGCTTTGGTTCTTTGGCTCTTTCTGTAGATGGGTTTGCACCCTTTGGTATCTTATAGTAGGTTGAACTTTTTTATCTATAAAAAAAAATTAGAAATTAGAGCATCAGCAGCAGAGGCTGCCTTCTTAAATCCTTTCAATACTAGAATTAATAGCCAGGTTTTGGTACGGAGAGTCCCATGTATTTTTTCCTATTTTTTGATAAGACTCTCAGTTGCATGATCATACAAGATGATTTATTCATGTAGCATAATCCATATGGACATTTTTTTTGGGGTCAATAAGCCTCCTCTGGCTTTCAATAGTAAAATATAATTAGATAAACTGAAGAAGTACCTCTGACGCTAAATTGGTAATACCTTGTCTTATTTCGGGAACCACAGTTGTTAGTGGATAAAGATTTCATCAGATTGTATTTGCTTCGTTATGATTCTTGCCATAATGACTCTCTTGCGGCTGTTCAATATTTATTATTTTTCCTGAACCCATCAAGATGGTTTATGAAGGATGTTGAATTTATGGAGAGAAAGATAGAGGATTTGGAGAAGAGCATGAAGAGGAGCAATGACAAGCAATTAAAGATTGAGCATGAATGCTGTATGAAGGTACGGCTTTACCTTTTCTTTTACGCAATTATCTGAATGGGCAAATTTTCTTCTGTAGTTCTTATCCTGTGTTGATGTGATATTTCAGTGCTGTGTGTTATGTGAATCTGAAATGTCGGCAATGATGGCCTCATTAATATTTGTTGTGATTGTTGAGAATTAGACAGTGGATGTAGATGCAACCCTCTCAAGTAGGAAAAAGCTTTTTCGGTTACACAGCTTCCGTTTTTTATGTGTTCTTCACTGTTATCTAGTAAAATGATGATAACTCTACTCGGCCTCCTTATGTATTGAATTTTCAGCACTTTGGACAGAGAATGTGCTTTACAGAAGCAATCATATAGAAAGGCATACAGCAAAGTTTTCATAACATTGTCATGCGATTTTTGGAAGTGCCTTTGGGAAAAGATGACAGGCTAAAAATAACATATTTTTGAATAATCAGTACTTTTGGGCAGAGAATGTGCCTTACAGAAGCAATCATGTCGAAAAGGCACACAACAAAATTTTCATAACATTGTTGTGCGATTTTTGGAAGTGCCTTCCTGAAAGAATGTTAGACAAAAATAGTATATATGACTAGAAGTGCTAATTGGTTTGGAGTTAAACAATTAGATCATTGGATTTGTGAAGAACAGATAGGAAGCTTAAGAGAGGACTTCAATATTTGGCATTTGCAGGAGCTTGGTTTAAAATTGAGCTTGATGACACAAAGACATTTGATGTGGTCTTCTCTATCTAGTGAGAAATGGCTTTATTGGGAAGGACCAGGAGCTGCACATAGTTCTTGATTGGCGTGATATTTGTTTGCTCTTTGCATTAGAAATAAATTTGTAAAAAATTTTCAGCTCTGATATTCTGCTTGAAACTGGAATTCTCTGTTAGTGATTAATCTAGCTTCATCGAATCTTCTGAATTGCACTTGGTGTGGTTCCCTAAAAGTCTCATATGTTGATTTGTAATGTTACTTTATCCTTGAACTGCATGCCAAATCATGTTTTGGCATTTTTTTATAGTTCACGCATTCGTGTGAAGAATAATCTCTTGTAGGTCCTCCAGGATAAATTTGAGCCTTAGTTTGCCCTCTTTGCTTTAAAATCTTACGTTGGTACAAAAGCAGATCATACTCTTACATGTTGCATGATATCTTACACTAAGGTTGAGACTTTCTTCCTTTCTAGATGGTGGGGGTGGGGTTTTTCCTTTTTGGGGTTTTGGTGGGTTCAAGTGAAATAGGAGAGATGGGGACGGGGATTGTATTGTTGGTGGATGTGAACTTTACTTAGGCTATGCATCACCTTTGCAAGTAACTGGTCTACCAAAATAACTTTAGTAGAAGGATGCTGGAGTATCAAAACTTCTCCATTTTTTAGATATGTTTCTTTCCATTCTCGGGGATTATATTAGCTAAATTTATGGAAAACCTTTCAGTTTTCGTGACTTTAAAGTTCCTGACTTTCAAGAAGTCCACTTGATAGGTTCATTAATTTTATGATTTAACTCAACTTTGGCAATGCATCTTTTCACAACAAATTGATCTACACACATTTTTTCACCAAAGGATGGTGAAGTATTAAAAGTTTTCCTTGTTTCTGATATGTTACTTGACATTGTTGGAGATTATACTAGCTGAATTTATGGAAAACCTTCAGTTTTCTTGACATTTTGATTCCTGACTTTGAAGAAGTTCACCTTGATAGCTTCATCTATCTTTTTGATTTGACTCAATTTTGGCTATGCATCTTATCACAAGAAACTGGTTTACATACTTTTTTCTCACCAAAGGATGCTGAAGTATTAAAAGTTTTCCTTTTCTCTTGAGCATTGATGTTAGATGATATTGGCTAAAATTATGGGAATTCTCCAAATACTATTAGCTCATTTTTTGACAATTGCATTCTGATTTTCAATGAGTACTGATGGCTTCATCAGTCTTCACACCAGTTATTAGTAAGCCAAATAGGGTAAAGTTTAACAAAAGATGTATAAAGCATGTAAAATTAATTGAGCATCAATCTCATTGTATAAGAATGGGTGAAAATATGGAGTCAGATGGCCCAAACAAACAGGTTGAGTGGCTGCCAGATTAGTTATGCGCATTTGTATTTTTCCATATGTTTCTGCTATTGGCTTTAACTTGTGACTAGATGCCTATTTCATTATTTTCAATGGACAGCTTGTGTCAGTTTAGAACCATTTATATTCAATTGAGATGTTGCAAATATCTAAAGGAAGCTGATGCTCTTCTTGACAGGTCAAGGCATGGGTAAATGATGGAAAAGATGTTCGCCTTGGAGACTGGAAAGCTGCTGATATTGAGATATTTAATTCCTTTCAACTGCTTACAGCAAAGCCAGTTGTCTACTTGGTGAGTTGCAATTCTACAGATATTGTGGCCTTAGCAGTGAGGGGACACAGTGACTCATTGTGTTTCACAATTGATGAAGAGACTAATACATGCATGGCATATATTCCATGGTTCTTTTGGTGGTTGCCTTTTTTCATCACTGCATTGGTGGTGTGCAAGGCCCACATACTGCTCTACAATTAAAAGAGATGAAAGTGTCTTCATGAAATAAGAGTAAAGTTGTCGGCCACGTCACCCCCTCTGGTTGAGTGAAACTTGAATTCTCCTGACTCTATTACTCGCAAAACTCCTGCTTAGATCCAAAGACAATTATTCTTAATTAATTTCTCTGTGTAACTTATAGCAAGATATCTTGGGTAAATAAACCACTGAAATTTTCATGGATAATTGTTTTATATGAGGTAGACCCTCAAGCAGATGTTGCTCTCCAGCTGTGGTTTTCCTCATGTTTGACTCGTGATCGTGTCTCTGTGCGCTGCCAGGTTAATATGAACGAGAAAGATTATCAGAGAAAGAAGAACAAGTTTTTGCCCAAGATTCATGCTTGGTATGTCCACGACCTTTGAGTTCGAATTTGGGTCCCTAAGCCCAAAAGATTTTTGGGTTTCTTTTTCGATTGCAATGCTTTATCCCGACCTTCTCTCTCTCTCTCACAATATGCTGTTGTTATCTGTGATTGGTGCTTTTTTTTTTTGGTATCAGTCAATTTATGTGATAGCTCCTACATTCTGCTGCCTGTGGATTGTAGACGGGCATTCTAGTCTGGTCCTATTGTAGCAAGCTACATTGCTTTGCAGGGTGCAGGAGCATGGAGGGGAAACAATTATTCCTTTCAGCTGTGCTTTGGAGAGAAACCTTGCTGATATGTCAGCAGATGAAGCTGCAAAATACTGTGAGGAAAACAAGGTGCAAAGGTGAGTTTCTTTGCTCCCAATTAGGACATATGCCTTCTGTAATGATGAAGTTGAACAAAGTTTTTCTTGGCTATGGCAATAGAATCAGTGGTGGTACAAGCAATATTGTGTTCCTAATATGTGCTTGCCATTACTTTATGTTCAAGTATTAGGTGTTACTGCTCTGTTAAATTAATCTGAACTGCATTCTTACATATAATCTGCAGGAGCGACTTACAGAAATTGGCAGAGTCGAACTAATTTTTAACTATTTGGTTGATGCATATTTCCACCTTGAAATTTCAAGCCCTGAATTAATGATCAAAGTGTCTCCTGATAATATCTGTGAGAACTAGGAGAGTTCTGAGAAGAATAACTCACAACAATGGTTTCAAATATGCCGCTTGGTCCCTTCTGCATCCTTTTCTTGATGATTTCCCTTTCTTTGGTCTTCCTAATTTGGAATTTGACATTGATGTATATTGACCTGAGTAGTGATATTGACTGTTCTGTAGAACTAATGTTATGGGTTGTTGGCTAGCTGATTGATGTCTACGTTGGTGCTCAATCCTCTTTCCTTTGAATAGTTTCTCTCTGATGATATGCTTTCCTTTCTCTGTCTTCCTTTCGATCCATCTTATTAAAAGCTAATCTCAATCCCCTTTCCTTGCCATAGTTATGAATTCTTCTTTAGGGAAAATTATGCATGAAAAATGGAATCAATCCTAACCCGCATCACCAATTGGTGACTATTCTTCCACTGCAGTGCAAAATGTTATTTGTTAGCGTCTGGTTGCCATTCCCCTCATTTGCATTATCTAGAGTCAAAATGCTTGTCCCACATCCTCCCAAGTCCCAAGCAAAGGAAGAAACTTTTGTTCTTCATTTATTGCTGTCATTCATGACTTATGCTCTCTGGGTCATGTCGTCTTGTAGCTTAAGAGGGTCTGATTGTTGTTGGCAATATGAGAGAATTATTAGAGCACATGATTCACAAAAAGCCAGTGGCTTCAACCCTCTTTCTTTGTGAATTTCTTACTTTTGCTTTCAATGAATTAGTGTTGTGTGTCATGTTCACTAGCTGTCAATATTATGTTACTAGATTTTTCATGTGTTTTTTGACTTTGACCTTTTCTTTGGCAAGCCCATCATGAATAAATTTACAAATTTTGATCTGTATTTACTTTTTTTTTTTTTTGGCAGTGCCCTTCCGAAGATAATAAAGACAGGATTTTCGGCGATCAATTTGATATACTTTTTCACAGCAGGCCCAGATGAAGTAAGTCAATCAACAGACCAATAATAAACATAACCAAAAGTGATTTCAATTGGAGAATTTACTAAAATATCGTCTGTAAAAGTTTCATGTTATTGAATTAGATTAGCTTCTTGAGTTAGAACTTGTTGACAATCGATAAATACATATACAAAATTTTACATGTCTGTGTCTGTTTCTGGGTGGCCTTCTTGGTAAGAAACAACTTGGTGATGAGTTCAGGTTATGCTTGGGCTCTTTATAATGTTTTGGTCTACAAATTTAGGTTTTGGTGGCTCCTGCCATATGAGTATATAACAAGGAGGGGTATATCTTGGAAGAAGCAGGGCATGAATAAAATCTTGGTTGACTATGATCTCTTTTAGTTTTCACGAAATGGATTGCCTGCTTTTATCTTATGTGTTACCTTGAGTTGTATGGAGATCTTATCTAGCTTGAGCAGCTATGGAACACAAGGGAACAATGTGCAGGGAAGGAGGCTTGAGAAACTGGAGGAAGTTTAGAAAGAAATGGGATATGATTTTCTCTTATCCTAGTTTACATTATTTCTGCATCACCATATACATCTACTTGGGAGAGTCCAGATGGATCTTCTGACAATGGTGGTGGAGTGGCTAAAGTTGGGCATGACAGTCTGGGACATTGTGGGATTCATACTTAAGAAAATCCGTGTTGAGGATATTCTGACAGGTGATGCATAACCAAAATTTGGCGTTGAAAAGTGGGTATATTTGAGGACTATTGAGAAGAATTAAATATTAAGGAGGTTTGTTTGTGGTTTTAAGATCGATAAGTTTGTAAACCAGGTGCATCCATATAGTTTTGAATCATGCGTGACCATGGAAGCTTTTTCCTCTATTAGCAAGAGCTATTTCTGGAAAACGGATGTTGTATGTAAATTCTCCTGTGTTGCTTGTTCTGATCCTGATTCTTTTTCCCCTCTAGCCTTTGTTTTGGAAGGGTAGAGCACGTAGGGAGAGAAGATGGAGAAAGAAAAGGGTGAAGTATTGGGACTCTCTTTTGAGTGGAAAACATTGAAAAAGCTAAGCTTTTTGGTTAGGGTACTCTCAGGAACAGAGCCGGTGGAGACTGCAACTCAAGAAGTAATAAGGACTTGGCCGTGGACTTGAAAACCTGGATAATCACTGTTTAAATAGAGTTTTACTGAAGATTGCCTTTTCCGGTTCAACCACTTTTCCTGGTGAATTTTACGAACCTATTGGGTAATAGAGGAAAAGTTGACAGATAAATCCCCAGAAAGAGGCTGGCCCAATTTAAATGTGAAGAATGGTTAGGGATAACGCTTCTCTGGGGCCCATCAAATTTGGTTCTCCCAAACTTTGAGAGAAAAGGAGGGGGGAATTGAAGCCAAATGACATTTTTGCCCTTGCCTTTGACCCACAATTTAATTCAATAACTTTTGTGATAGTTCTATTAAGGATAAATGTCATTTCCTTCCAATTTTTTTTCTTTTTTTTCTTATCCAATATTCCTTCACCTTTACTTTGTACCTCTTCCAAAACAATATGAAAGAAATTCTTTCTTCACCTTCTATTTCTTCACCTTAATTTTTCCTTACCCACCAAAAGAATCCTTCCAAACACAACGTTAAGGTGCTCTCTAGTTGTGTGGCGGTTTTGATACCACTCCAGGGATTTGTCGTCTTGATTGGACATATAGGATAAAAGTAGTTGAGTGGCTAAGGTTGCTTTTTTTGTTGGGATAGCAGTCTTAGGAAAGATAATAGGAATAGTTCTCATGGATTGGTGCTGCACGAATCTGAAGGCACAGGAATTGGTCCACCTTTAATCTTTAAGACTTGGCATTTTCTTAAGTAGGCCAGATTTGGGGGTGCCAAAAGGCATTGGGGAATTTCTGCCTTATTGCAGTTCTTATTTTCCTGCCATCTACCTAAGTCATACAGTTACTATTTTTGCGTCGCTATATTGTGGCATGGAAGTATGATGGATACGTTTTGGTTTTGAAGGTCAAGTGCTGGCAGATCAGGAGACAGACAAAGGCTCCTCAAGCTGCTGGGACCATTCATACTGATTTTGAAAGAGGATTCATCTGTGCTGAGGTAGTTCTTTCTCCTTACTTGCAAGAATAGCCAGTGCTTTTCTTTTCCATGTCTTCCTTCTGCTACCAGCCAATCCTCAGGTGATTCCTGTGAGGTACATTACCAACAAGAAGAATAGCCATTGTATCCCCACGAAAGAACAAAAATCCTGCATGTAAGAAATATGAACTGTGGACTCCATATGGATAATGGACAGGCTGATAAAATAGTTTGAAGTAACTAAAAATGAGAGCACACTGATTTGTTTACCTGTGAAATTTATTTGGGTCTGGGAGGAGCATAAAACTTAGCTGTCAAAATTTTTATTTTTGTTCTTAATGGTGTGTTCTTAAGCTCTTCTGCTTTTTGCCTTTACTTTTGTGGCTGCTGGTTAGATGAGACCCATCATGTTAGTCGCCTATGCAGCGAAGTTATCTTTTAGAATTTAATTTCATAAGGAAACAGTATAGGATGTAAATGGGGACTTGACTTTAAACACTTTTGATTGCATGTCCAAATCTCAACCCAGTTAAATAGGATAGAAACAGGAAAAAAAGAAAGAAATGGATGGCTTAGAAAGAATGAAATGTATTGCAATCTTTGTCTATTGTGATAAAAGTATGTCACGGAGGGTTGTTTAAAATAGATGAGCAGGTCACTTATTTTCTCTGAATTTCATAATCTTGCAGGTTATGAAATTTGATGATCTAAAAGAAATTGGGACTGAAGCAGCTGTCAAGGTAACCTGGCTTGTTATGTCTTATGGTAGTCATCTCCTGTCACCTTCTGAAAAATATCCTTAGTATGGATGATAGACCTGTTTGGAATTGTGAGACTTAAAGCTATGACATTTGTGAAACACACAAACATGAAAGCAGGGTTATGTGATAGTCAAGGGCATAGAAAAAATTAAGTCAATGTCTGGATTAGTATCTGTTGAAGTCGGAGGAGTTAATATTCTGTTTGTTGCTCCTTAAATTGGTCACCTTGGATCAGTTAGGTGCCATTTGTCTTAATTCAAGATCTTGATTTTGTAAACACACAAAGAGCGCACAAACGAGTGCCCAAACCCATGTGTGATTGTCCTTTTCTTCTCCCTTCTTGGAGTAGTGCCTACATGAGCTTCATCTGACTGGATGGGACTTTTGTGGTCTTATTAGCCTAATCAAGTTTGAGTTGGGTAACACAATATAAATTATTCCCTGTGGCCAAACATATCGAGCTGCGCTTGGATGTTGATATGTAAGTTTTCGTCTGATGAATTGCAGGCTGCGGGGAAGTACAAACAGGAGGGAAAAACATACGTTGTCCAAGATGGAGACATCATATTCTTCAAATTCAACGTTTCTGGTGGTGGCAAGAAGTGAAACATGTAGCATTTGCTTCTTCACTCATCTTTAGTCCTGAAAATTGCTTGTGATGTTGCTTAGGCAGTCTCCTCTCACCTTGACGAAGTAGTATTGATTTGTACTATTAACGGGCGATGCGCCTGCTTTGGGCTTTGGCATAACGCTCCAGTGCTTAGTAATCAAGTTAAAATTTACTTTTGAGGGCTGTCGTATATGATGATATTGGGGTTTTTTGGTTGGCTCCCGGGAGAGTTAAATTAGTGCAAGTGAGCTTTCTTCTCACTACAATTATTCTTAATTTCGCATTCATGCATGTGGACGGCCGAATTTTGCCCGTGTATCCATCTAGAAAATTATCTCAGGAATCAAAACTGCCGAAAATGGCGAAATTTAACCCCTAATTGAAAACGTCGGCATGACATCATGCTGTGTCATGTTTTTCCACCGAAGCTTCTTATCGACTTAACGATTAGGGACATCATGGTATTAGAATCTCGGGCACCAGAGAGCCTCAACTATGATGGTCTGGTCTCGGGCTCGATTTTCTTCGCGGTGATTTCGGCCTGGATTATCCCAATCAGTTGTAGTATTTGCTTAGAAAATTGCAAGTTAGGTATCGCCACGAATGGTGCCTTAGAGTATGTTTTACTGTGGTAACTGGCTCATGTGCTAGTTCCGAGTATGACTTCTGAATTTGGATTTTTCCAAGGAGGCGTCGGCTGGAATTCTCTGTACCAGCGGGGGCCTGCATGCAATACGTATGTGGCTGGGCTTCAAAAAGACTACTTCTTGGCCGGGAAGTTTTACACAAGCTATATCCACATGTCGACTTAATTGAAAGGACGACGAACAGTGTCCTCGCCGTTCCGCGCACCTGCCCGGTTTGTCCACATTTCTACTCGGGGTGAACTTTTTTCTGGGAGAGCCATTTAACTACCCTCCTAACCTAACATTTTTCTGCACATCCGTAGGTCCCCCCAACCGTCCCCCATTATTAGTCCCGATTGGAGTAGAAAACTAATCTAGATTTGGGGGAAAAGTATTAGAAAATTTCAAAATCTATTACATTAATATTAATTTAGTTCTCAATATTTTAATTGTGCTAATTTAGTTATAAATCTTTAGATTTAGTGCTGATTCAATTATTTTGGCCAATGCCTATATAATAGATTAGTCGGCGGTATTTATTAAGGAACTGAATAAGAACTTGCTGAGGCAGCCATTTTTGTTTAAATGGAAAATACAAATTAAAAGAAAAAATTAAAAAGATCATAAAATATAATAAAAAATCGATTTTTTAAAAAATAATATAAAAATGTCCATACCAATGTCATCAGTGCCTTATAGACCAGTTGATGTTCACGTAAGCAATATCTGACTAAAATTAGCCGAAATAATTAAATTGACACTTGATTAAAATGTTTAAGATTAAATTGATATAAATACAATAAGTTTATGACTTTTCTAACACTTTTACCTTAGATTTTGATGGGATCTTGGAGAGTAAACCGACAACAATTTGTGGTCACTTAAAGAGTGAGTAATAACGGATAAATTATTTTTTTTTCCAAAAATAAAATTTTCTATTATCCATATGAGTTTCTGAGAAAAATGCATGGTTAATAACAACATAAAATTTCTATTTTCAGAATAAAAACTTCTTTTTATAAGGACACAAAATTTCTTCATCTCAGCCGACTACAACAGATGGGGACCGGCAACTGGCCACCGACGGATGGCAAAAGCAAACAGTGAATGGCGCGGTGGCAACTAATGATTGCCATGATGGTAGTGGATGGCGGGCAACGTCAAGTGAGTAGCAGGCTAGTAGAGGGTAAGCAATGAAAATAATTTTTATTTTTCATTTCTATTTCGAAAATAGAGAAGCATTTAGATTAAAAATTTGTTCTAGAAATATAAAAATGAAATGCGTTACAAATGAATTTTTATTCTAAACCTATTTCTGAGAATAGAAAAATAGTTCCGGCTAGAAATATAATGATTATCGTGACATTAATCTTTGAAAAAAAAAGAAAAAAACTCCGATCCACTTCTCCATTTCTCCTCTCAAGAAAGTAGGGGAGAGAGAGAGAGAAAAAAGAGAGGCATGAGTGTGTTAGTGCTGTGTGCACGCGTGGGCGGTTCACGGCCTCTTGAGCATGTGTTCGTGCGTCGAGTGGGTCATCCATGTGTTGGTGGGAAGCTGCGAGTTGAGGTCAGTGTGGGGTAGGCGTGAGGTCGGAACAGCGCGAGGGAGTGTATCCGTCTTCCTTCTTCAATTCAAGGTAGGATTTGGTGCTTTGCTATGTTTGTTTGTTTCGATTCCACGACGTTCGGACCCAATCCTTCAAACATTATGAATGGAGTATTCTCATTGAAGTCGGCCTCTTTCAACATTATGAATGGAACTTGAAGTTCGTCTTTATTTTCATTGGAACTTTGAGTTAGTCTTTGATTTAGTCAAACGGCTGCTTTGCCGTTAAGACTAGATTTAAAAAGAAGAATAGGAGAACAGAGGAAGGGGATAGTCTAGAAAATATACATATTTTTGAAAGATTTTACCAAAAAAAAATATTAAACCTATTACATTTGTGCCAATTCAATCATAAATTTTTTAATTAATCCTAAACATTTTGTTAATTTTTCAATTAAGTATTTCTAGTCAATTTTGATTGCAAATTGTTGATGTGAATGTTGGTCTTACATGATATGGTTGATGCTAACGCAAATAATGTTTATAGATTTCGAAATTTTAAATTTTGAATTATGTATTTATATTTATTTTCTTTTAATATGCTTTTTTTTTTCATTGTGCTAATGAGAACCACCGACAACCCTCTCTAGGCATGAGTGAGGGCGTGAAGGCTCTTGCTAGATTTGGGTGAGGGCCTCCTTGCCTGCAATAGGTGGGGCTGTGAAGGCCCTCACCTAGGCCAGTGAGTGTTGATAGGACAATGAAAAAAAAAGCAAAGAAAAGAAAAAAAGAGGACTAAAAAATTCAAAATACAAAAATGAAAATATTATTCTTTTTCAAATTATAGAAATAGTCATGATAGCGTTGATAATGTCATGTGTGATGTCTAATATCCACATTAAGGATTTTCGATCAAAATTGATTAGAATAACTCAATTGGCAATTTGTCAAAATATTTAGATTAAATAAGCCATATTAAATGGTTTATAACTGAATCGGCATAAGTTGAATAAGTGTAGGGATTTTTCTAATAATTTCTCAATTTTTTTGTTCATGTGATGTTTAATCGAGAAGGGGCTAGCTAGCACAGTGAAAGAAAAGTACCTGAAAGTGAGCGGAAAAATAAACCAGAGAAAAAGAAAGGGTGAAGATCTCGTATGCTTATTTCTATTGGTCGTGGATAAAGATGAGGCGTATTTTCGCTTTGCAAATCTTTGGTATATTTGGACTTAAAATGGAACCCGGCATTTTAAAAATCTTCAAGTGAAAATGGAGATACCAATTCTTCTCTTTTTCACACTCCATTCATTTTATGGAAAATAACTTTAAAAAAAATTTTTTCGAATTTTCGATGTTCATTTTTACGGAAAATGAATTGATTGGAGAAAACATTTTTCATCAAAGAAAAAAAAAAAAACTTCTAAAATAAGGTTTTCCACTTTTGAGAAAGAGGAAAACATTTTCCATACATCTCACTTTCTTATACCAAATATTTTTTTTTCTTTTTTCATTTTTCTAAATAATTGATATTTTAATTATTTTTTTATTTTTTTATTTTTATTTTTCTCCTTCTCTTTTTTTATCTCCTTCTTCATTTAGCTATGGTGACGGCCGGCGACTTGCCGTAGGCAAGTTGGAGCCTCGCCATAGGCCAATGAAGCTCTAGCTTGCTCCCTGGTGCTAGATCCTAGCAAGGCTAAGCTCACCAACGTTGGCGAGCTCGCCCGGGTCACCAAAACAAATCTAGTGACCTTGGGCAAGGCTCAACCCTTGCCTAATTTGATGGATCTAGCAAGGCTCAAGCTTGTCGAACTAGCCTCAAGCGGATTGGCCTCGAGTGAGCCCCGAGCTTGCTAGATCCAATGACCCAAGTGGGGCCCAAGCCTTGCCCGAGGTTGTTGGATTTGGCTTGATTAGGCAAGGCTCTAGCTCACTTGTGGCTAGTCACTAATCACCATTGTGGCCAGCAATTGGCCAAATGAAGAAGGAGATGAAAAAAAAAAGAAATTAAATTTTTTAAAAATAAATATAATTTAAAAATCAATTTAAAAAATAAAATTATAAATTTTTATTAAAAAAAATGTATGAAGGAAAATATTTTCCATATTGAACACTTCATTTTCAGGTTTTAGAAAAAATAATTATATTTTCCTGAAAAATGACTTCTTGGAAAATATTTTCCAAAATACTATATTTTCCGCAAAATGAATGGAGCTTCAATCTTAGAATATTTTCCATGTGGGGTAGGGGGAATTTTAATTTATATCTAAATCTTTTGTTCTTTTAGGGCACGTTTGGCAACTTGCCAAGTTTTCTATTTTTTTGTTCTTTAGAATATAAAAAGAACATAAATCCGTTTGATAATATCCACTAGTGTTTCTATTCCCAAGAATAAAAAATTGTTCAAGGGAATAAATTTGGAATAAAAACAAAAAGTAGAAAAAAGTAACTCTTGTTCCCAAGAATAATTTATAGAATAAGTGTTCCTTGGTTGTCACCATCCGCTCGCCCTTGATTGCTTACTATTGCTACTAGTCGGCAATCAACATTTGGCATCTGCTGACTAGTGATTGGGGACTAGCGGTCGATGATGGCGGTTGGCGACAATGGTCGGTCATCACCACTATTGAAAAAAATATAAATTTTTTAAGTTAGTATCAAATGTATTTCTATTCTTTTTTATTTCGAAAATAAAAAATTTGTACAATTACCAAATATGTTGTTTAACTCAAAAAATATTTCAAGAATATAAATAGAAAATAACTATTTATAAAAAAATTGTTCCCAGGAACAAAAATATTGCCAAATGCACCCTTGTCTTACTAGGTTCAATTTTACATGTATGAAGGTGTGCTTGTTCAAGTGAAAGAAGTTATCATGAATTAGTTTATTGGACTTTAGTCAATATTTTTTTGGGTCAGTTGCCAAATTATATTTTTTAGTTGAATGGCCCATTTTATGAAAAAAAAAAATTTGGTCGAAAGGAATATACTTTACTTGGCACAATAATTTACATAGCTCATCATATTTTTGATCCACTTTTCTTCTATGCATTACTTTATTTAGGATAATTGTAAAAGTATTTTCTTTTGTTTGAGTATCTATTTACCACTCATAGGGTCCAATCCCGTGATTTTTTTTTTTATCTTTTAACTCACTTTCTAACTTTTATTATACTTCTTTGCGAACGTAAAATCAAAACCCACACTAGAAATTAAACATCTCCACCCTCTTAATCCCCTTGAGAAAGTGGGAATCAAACTCTCCACTTTCCACTTCCTATGTAGGAAGGGTAGTCATTAAGGCAATCCCAATGATTCCAATCTTGGGATTTAATAACAAGACTTTGTATTAATTTTGCCCGATATCACTCGGGTAATTTTCCTTTGCATACTTTATTTGCTTTATTATCCATTGATTTAATTTTTATTGTATGAGCATTTATTAATGAACATCTAGATGCATGTTAGGGAGCAAAATTGGAAACAAAGCGTGAAATACGTTTTCATAAAAGAGAAAAAGGTAACAAATTGGACATCATATAATACCCAGCAAAATCAAGTCCATGTTTTCCAAATTTTTGGTTCGCTTAAAGCGAAAGCCTGCATTTTACTTAGTTTCCATCTAGCCCATAGTAGGTCAACCGTGCCTGCTTGAGTAGAAGCACTTTGCATTAAAAATCAAGGATTTTTTAGAGAATCAGAGCCAAGTATTTTAGCATCGAAGACTGGAGGAATTTAACGACAATTTTAGCATCAAACTGGTTGGCTTAGGGTGTGCATGGTAATGCTTCTATTCTTAGAAATAATTTCTGCTCGGAATGATTATTTTTTATTCTGTTTTCGGGAATAATTTCTGAGCATTTGAAAGCATTTGGTAACTATCCAAAATTTTTATTTCCGGGATAGAAATGCGTTTAGTAAAACCATAAAATTTCTAATCTAAAATATTTTCTTTTAATTTTTTAATGATTTAAATACATTTTTCTTTTTCTTTTTCCATTTTTCTTTTTCCCTTCCTCCATTGGTGGTGGCCGGTTCTCGCAAGGGCTCGCTTGGCTACAAGCTTGTCGAAATTGGGCAAGGCCGAGCCTCGAGATCGGGCAGATGAGCCTCGCCCGATTTGGGCGAGGCCGAGCCTCACCCGCCTAGGCGAGGCAGACCTTGCACCGCCTGGGCGAGATCAACCCTCGCCTAGATCTACGAGGCCGAGCTCGCCAATGGCCAGGTGAGCTCGTCGGACCTTGCTTAGCCACTCACTAACCACCGTCGACAGTGGCCGATGGGCAACAGTAGGCTGAGGGAGGAAGAAGAGAAAGAGAAGAAAAAAAAAAAAAAGAAAGGGAAAAAAATTGATTTTTGAAATTTTTTTTGAGAACAAGAAGTAACTTTTTTTTTTTTTATTATTGATTCCATTCCAAATCTATTTTTAAGAACAAATTTATTTCCGGGAATAAAAATTTTAACAAATGAATTTTTATTCCAAATCTACTTCCGGGAATAAAAAATAGAAATTTTCACTTTTTGACCGGTTAACAGACATGCCCTTATAGTTACAGAAATGGCTGGAATTCCTGGTTATAATATCTAATACTGTAGTCCCTCCCTTGCATTCAAGAAATGTTGACTTTATCTGTGGCGTTAATTCGGCTTGCCCAGGATGCAAGGGGGTCATGGAGACGAGTCTGCTTTGAACAGTTGTAAATCCAAATCCAACGTTCTATTGTGAATGCAAAGTTATTATTATAAGGTCTTTGTCTTTCGAGCCATGATTATTATAACATATTTACATTGAACTTTTTTATAATATATAAAACCCTAAACTATTTTTACTATAATGGATATACTTTAAATTTTTTTTTGTGACATAAAAAATTTTAAACTTATATTTATGTGATAAATTTACCCTTTGTCATATTCCATTTGATGATTTTTCATCCAAAATATCATCGTTTGGCATGTTATGTTTATACCATATGCTTTGTGACGCCTTAGTGGTTCTCAATGATGAAACTTTGGTAGAAGATAAATGTATTATATATATATAAATTTAGGATAAAATTTTAAGGTAAATGTGGAGTATGGTTCGGATTTTTTGTGATTTTTACTATTTATTTTTTTGGAAAAGTAGAAAAGATAATGGGCTTAGGTTAGATTGGGGTCATTTTACCTTTGGATTGGACCAGAGACAAATCCGCGGGGGGACCACGCCGTTGAATAAATGGCGCAAATCTTTTTGGACAACATCGGAAGTGGGCCCAGCGCCAGCGCTTCTATTCATCCATTTTTCCGACCTTATTTATATGAAAGTGCAAGTGGTTGAGGGTGTGAATAGGAGAATTCCACGTGTCCTTCTAGGGAAATTTTGTTGATTTTCCTCTTATTTTCCCTCTTTTTCCTATCTTCATATACTTCCTTTTTCATTTTTGACTCCCCCAAACAAGTTAATAGATTAGTAAACAATGTCTCGACGGTTAGAGTATTTAAAGATTAATGGGCTCTTGTCATTTGTTTGATTTTCTTTTATATCAATATCGATATAATTTTTTTAATGTTAATAGGATTTTTGAAACTTTTAAGACACTAAACAAATCCCCATCAAATTATATCATATTGATATAATTCAATCATTCCATCAGAGTTGTGGAATCATGGGAGAAACATAAGTCTGTGTAAGTAGTGTTAGCCCTAAGAGAAATGCACACGTGTGTTGATTTCAAGTTAGGTCTTGAGTAAAAAAGACAAGCACACTTAATGCTTGAGCAATTTTATTTTGTTCGAAATTTAGAAAATTTGTGCGGTTTCGTTTGATACACCATGGTTGGGGTTAATGGTGTACTTAATGGATAGTATTAAGAGCAATTATGAACTTTAAGCAAATATCACAAAAAGGAAAACTAATGCCATGATTTCTAAATTTTAAGCTTAGTAATACTCTGTATCATGTAGCTATAGAACAAAAAATAATCTATGATTTCCTCCATTGCAAATCATTGATTAACCTTGTTCTTTTAGAAATAAATATATTAAATTTACCTATAATATTCATAATATTGAATGAATATTGATTGTTTTTCCTTCCTCGCTTATCCACATTCCACATATTTTATATATATATATTATTTGCATAGATAAATGTCTAAATTTTAAATATTATGTTTCCAAGTTTTAAATTTTGTACCTCCTATATTACAACAACCTTCTTAAAAAAAATTTGAATTCCCCTCAATTATGTATCTACAGTTGTTACTTTTTACTGTGCGTTTCGATTGATTTATTTGACTTAAATATTTTTTAATGAAGCGGTTTTACTTACCTTTTTGAAACGTCACTCTCGCCTTTTCTTTTTTTTTCTTTTTATATACATTAAGTCATCAATCTAATCATTATACTTCACCTACTTCACCCCTCTCTCACCCTCCCCCAGCCCCCGTCGGTGGGCCTGAGGCCCAAAAGCCCTGGTCGATCGGGCACTCGTGATGTCCACGTGGCGCTCACAGACGGGACGACCCTACTGCTACTTCAAAACCCTCGTCCATCATCCCATGCACACTCACGGTCAAAACAGCGACGATGGTGGTCAATCCATCCTTTTAAAAAAAGAAAAAACAAAAAAACAAAAGCATCGGTTTCAATTGGATTTGATAAATGCGTTGACGTCCACTAGGCAACACATGCGTACAAGAGATGCCCTTCAATATTAAATTGAGCTTTCACAAAATAAAAATAAAAAAAAGTTTAAAAAGAAGAGGAACCTGCTCGGTTTTTAAAATTTTCTTTTGTAATATCGTAAATCTCATATAATACCCATTGTAACGCCCATATAGCTTAATTTCTTTTATCATGACATAAAAATTCAAAATTTATATTACGTGACACATTTACTCAAAGGTTTTATCAAATAATATACCAGCCAAAATAATATTATTTTCATTTTACTAAAATCACGTGAACATAGTCACTAGTGTTTGCATTTCGGCATTCACGTAGGCAAACTTTTAACTATATTGATTAATGGAAACTAAATATGTTATATAAATACAAGTTTGGAATTTTTTATATCATAATTTTTTTAGAATAAATATATCAGAATAAATGTATTTTAGAGTTTTAAATGGCTTTTTTCCTATTCTGTATCGTTGCGAAGATCCTGCAATTTCAGATGTACCGGTCAAAGATCTTACATGAAGAGGGCTGTCCTTCACAGCTGAGATTATTGTGAAAATGCTGTATCAAAACAGCTCACCATTTGATAAAATATATTAAAATAATTTGTTTTTGAAAATCAAGTGATGTCACTTTATAAGTTGACGTTCTCTCATATGAAAACATCATCGAACATACCGATTTGTAAAACATGGGTCGATTAAACTATACTAAACTTTCGACTAAAAGAAAAAAGTTATACTAAACTAAACTTCTGACAAAAAAAGAAAAAAGAAGAGAAACAATACTAAACTAAAAAAAGTAAAGCCACTGTTCTTGGCGGGTAAAAGGAAAAGTCCCTCCATTTTTCCCCCACATAAATAGATTCGAAAATACCCTCTGCTTTTCCCCCCAGTAGCCGACTGACACATTTCTAGCCCTCCTCCTCCCTCAAAAGACTGAACCACGAGCCCGCGTACACAAAAGGAAAGAAAGAAAGGGTGAATTTTTTAGGATTTTTTTTTTTATTTCTCTTTTTTTTAAACGCTCTTTTGGATTTATTCCGTGGAGATTCTGGTGTTGTTTACTGGGTTTCCCTTCACATGACTTCTGATGAGGTGAGGAGAGAAAAAGGGTGCCTTTTCTTTGAAAGAGAGTGGGGGTGTGCAAAGTCATTTTCTTTTCCAGGGTCTTGTTTGTCACCAGCGAATGCCTTTATCATTACAGAAAGATTAGGGCTTTTGGAATGTTTTAAAAAAGAGCCAAAAACAGGGCTCTGGGTCCCTTTCATCTTCAATGCTTTGATGGTCGATACTCCACAGTAGACCCACTTCTTGTTCGTTCGTTCATGGGTTTTGGTTTTTTATTTTCTTCTTTGGGTGTAGAAGGTCAGGTGTCTGGAGAGGTCTGCAGAATGGTGAGTGGACAGCTTTTATGCTACTGCTACAGTGTTGCTGGGAAGGTCTGTGCTCTCCATGCTCCATGCTAAGATGAGTGATTGAGCGGCTTTTGAGGTCTGAAAGTCTGAACCCGCGAGAGAAACGAAGTTTCTGTGGTCTTGAAAGGAGGAATGCTGGTTCACAAGTGTGAGCATTTCTCAGTAGAACCTTTTTTTTTTTTTTTGTCTCTGTAGTTGATATCATTTGCTAAATGTTTCAGTGAAGTTGTCATAGCAGTGAATTTTTCTGTTCTTTGCTGGGCATTGTATGTGTATGCCTCTGCAAGTGTCGAAAGGCGTCCTTTTTCCCGAAGGTGGATGCATTTAGAATTCATTTTTGGCGCTGCGGTGTGAAACGTGAGCTTAGCTGCATTTAACAGAGGGCCGTGTTTTCTTTTGGCAGTCACAATGCTTTGTTGTTGATTGCTTTGAAGACTGCCCTTTTGTCTCTGTAGCTTTCAACTTGCTGTAATTTGGGCGTGCTTATTTGTTCTTAGCAACACTGGGACTGTAATTCGAGCTCCAGGTGCTGATGCTTTGGTCTGTTCGTTTGAAGACTGTCCTGTTTGTTGAAGTTGTCTCTGAGAAGCCTCGAAAATCCCTCTGTTGTTAACCATTGTGCGTATTTTCCATCTTACTGAAGCATTTGGTAGTATCCAATGATGTATTTGAAGCTGGCAGTCGTGTTGCTGCTTCTTATTTCTGCAGCAGGGCAGCTTCCTTCCCAGGATATATTGTCGTTGCTCGAGTTTAAGAAGGGCATAAGGCGTGATCCAACTGGTTATGTGCTTGATTCATGGAATGAGGAATCCATAGATTTCAATGGATGCCCTTCATCATGGAATGGAATCGTCTGTAATGGCGGCAATGTTGCAGGAGTCATCCTTAATAATTTGAACCTCTCTGCTGATGCTGACTTGAGCGTTTTTGCCAACCTAACGATGCTTTTTAAACTTTCCATGGCAAACAACTCCATAACAGGAAAAATTCCAGATAATATAGGCGACTTCAAGAGCCTAGAGTACCTGGATTTATCGCACAATTTGTTCTCATCATCCTTACTCCCGGGCTTTGGGAAATTGGGGAGCTTGAAGAATCTCTCGTTGGCAGGGAACAACTTCTCTGGCCCGATCCCTGATTCAATTTCAGGACTTGCATCAATCCAATCTCTGGACTTGAGCAGCAACTCCTTCTCTGGGCCATTGCCTCCTTCATTAACTAAGCTCTCTAGTCTTGTGTATCTTAATCTGTCAGTCAATGGGTTTACTAAGGAAATTCCCAAAGGATTTGAGCTGATAGCTGGCTTGGAGGTGCTTGATTTGCATGGAAATGTGCTGGGTGGTCCTTTGCCCTCTGAATTTTTGTTCCTATCAAATGCCACCTACGTTGATTTTAGTGGGAATTCGCTGGTCAGTTCTAGTTCACAGCAGCAGAAATTTTTACCTGCCATTTCCGAGAGTATCAAGCATTTAAATCTTAGCCACAATCAGCTCACGGGATCATTGGTAAGTGGAGGACAGATGCAAGTGTTTGAGAATTTAAGAGTGTTGGATCTGAGTTACAATCAGCTGTCTGGGGAACTACCTGAGTTTAATTTTATCTATGATCTGGAGGTTCTCAAGCTTAGCAACAACAGATTTTCAGGTTTTGTTCCTAGCGGATTATTGAAAGGAGACTCCTTGGTTTTGACTGAGTTGGATTTGAGTGGCAACAATCTCTCAGGTATACTCCTTGCAAATTTTCTTGCTTTTGCAATAGGGGGACTAATTTAGATCAGTGTTCCTCTCATAGTTTGCTTCTTATATTGTTCTTCTGTAACCCTGATAGTTGGCTTTTCATTTCAGGGACAATTAATATGATCACATCGACCACTTTGAGTGTTCTTAATCTCTCCTCAAATGGTCTCAACGGAGAACTTCCGCTGCTAAGTGGGAGTTGTGCTGTCATGGATCTATCGAATAATCATTTCGAGGGAAACTTGACCAGAATTGTTAAATGGGGTAACATTGAATATCTCGATCTGAGCCGTAATCGTTTGTCGGGGGCCATCCCTGAAGTTACTCCTCAGTTTTTGCGCCTGAATTATCTTAATCTCTCGCATAATTCTCTTAGCAGTGATATTCCGAAAGTCCTGACCCAGTATCCAAAACTTAGGGTTGTTGATATCAGTTCAAATCAGTTAGATGGACCTCTTTTACCTGATCTTCTGACTTTATCCACTTTGCAAGAACTCTACCTTGGAAACAATCTTTTGACCGGTAATATTGTGCTTTTGCCTCCATCTTCAGCTGAATCTGGTCTGAAGGTTCTTGATCTTTCCCGTAACCAATTCAGTGGATATTTTCCCGAAAAAGTTGAATCATTGGTTGGACTTCAAGTGCTCAATGTTGCATTGAATAATTTATCTGGTTCTCTTCCAACTTCAATGGCTGACATGAGTTCACTGACTTCATTAGATATATCCCAGAATCATTTTACGGGTGTCATTCCTGGCAACTTGTCCAACAGACTTCAGATCTTCAATTCCTCATACAATGATCTTTCTGGTGTGGTCCCAGAAAATCTGAGGAAGTTCCCAAGGTCTTCCTTTTTTCCTGGGAACACCGGTTTACAACTCCCAAATAGTTCTGGATCCGGCAGCTCGCCGGCTGGAAGTTCTAAGAAGAGAATGGTCAAAACTATTTACAAAGTGGCATTGGTTGTGGCTTGTGTACTGATTGTCTTTATTCTTCTTCTGCTTGTCATCTTCATCTGTTATGTCCGTAGATCAAAGAGCCGCAAAACAGAACATGTTAGCAATAAAGAGGTTCGCAGACGAGCTGCTTCAAATCCTTCTGCGGTTAGTGGAGCAGGCAGTGGTGGTGCTTTGGTTGTTTCAGCAGAAGATCTCCTGGCTTCCCGCAAAGGATCATCCTCTGCCGAGGTAATTAGTCCTGAGAAAATAGCAGCAACAACTGGCTTCTCGCCATCTAAAAACAGCCAGTTGTCCTGGTCACCTGAATCTGGCGATTCATTCACTGGTGAACACCTTGCAAGGCTGGATGTGAGGTCACCTGATCGGTTGGTTGGTGAATTACATTTTCTTGATGATACAATCACTCTTACACCTGAGGAGCTTTCGAGAGCTCCTGCAGAAGTTCTAGGAAGAAGCAGTCATGGGACATCTTACCGGGCGACGTTGGATAATGGTGTTTTCTTGACTGTAAAGTGGCTGAGAGAAGGAGTGGCTAAACAGCGGAAGGAGTTTGCCAAGGAGGCAAAAAAATTTGCAAATATCCGTCATCCAAATGTCGTGTGTCTAAGAGGGTACTACTGGGGCCCAACACAACATGAGAAACTCATTCTGTCAGATTACATATCACCTGGCAGCCTTGCAAGCTTTCTTTATGGTATCACCTCTCTCTCTCTCTCTCTCTCTCTCTCTCAAACCAAACCCCTGCACCCGAAAAAAACACACAAAATAAAACCTTTGCCATGTTGCATGTTGGTAGAACTATGTCTCTGTGATCTATTACTTTTTTGGCTATGACATTAGATTTACTTTAGCCACTTTTATAAACCACCTATGTCAGGGAATTATAATGTTTAACAAACAACATTAATATTGGTAACGACTGAGAAGTGTTGTTTGCCTTAGTACTTTCTCGATAGACTGTACAGAATGCCTGCATTCCTACGATATGAAACATTTGTGGGTGAAACTGGAGTATGGTGACTGGAGTAACTGCAAAGTTACCACTGCATCCAGTCTCGGGCCAGAGCATAAGAATGATTATACCATTGAAGCATTCACTATAAGTCATTATGCAGCAATGTAAGATGAGTATTTGTGGACTCCAATCTATGTGTAGCAATGTTATCTTATACTTCTTTTTAATATTGTGGCTGTCCTTGTCCTATCTGATCTGTGTACTTACCTTGATCAATTGACACTTTGGTGTCTTTCATATGATCATGCAACATTAAAATGCATTTGAACAAATCAAGTACCCAAATTAAGACAAGTATTCTGTTATGTTGAATCATGGTAAACATTTAAATCTATTCTGAAGGAGATCCAGAAACGTGGAAGCACATTAACAATCAATTGTTACAGTTCTATGCCCAAGAGACGTATACTTGGAGATGCTAAAGAATGTCGGGATATGAAACTAAGTGGGCTCATGTCTGCTTCATAAGCAATTGCCCAGTTGGTGAATGTCTGTTTGCTGTGAAGATTTGCGTGTGGACATTTTCCTTTATAATGCATTATTACGTTCAACATAGTTGCTGGCAATCTGTTGATTCTTGTATGAATCTTTTCTTCCAATATGACTTCACTCTAGAAATATTAGTGGCTCACCAGGCATCTTTCCCTTTTGTTTTGAAAAACCTTAGGCTTGGTCCACGGTATAAGACAAGTTATGCCATGGATTATTGACCAACTCATTTCCGACTATCCCAAAAACTAATGGTGATTTCTTATTTTTATTTTGGTACTCAAGGTTGATGAAACAGTTCGTCATATCACATATGGTACATGGACTACTCCTGTTGCTTGGACAAGATGCTGTTGTATCAACTGTTCCAGTCCTTTTCCAATAATGTAGTTTTAAAATAGTGTTTATATTACTCAATCCTGAATGCAACCATCTCTCTTTTCATTACTTTGAGATATATATGACCCTTTTTTTTGTCAGATCGGCCAGGAAGAAAGGGTCCACCTCTATCATGGGCTCAGAGGCTCAAAATAGCAGTCGATATTGCACGTGGCCTGAACTATCTCCACTTTGATCGCGCTGTTCCGCATGGAAATCTCAAAGCAACAAATGTTCTGCTAGATGGGCCTGACCAAAATGCTCGGGTTTCCGATTATTGCCTTCACCGTCTGATGACCCAGGCTGGTACCATTGAACAGATTTTAGATGCAGGTGTATTGGGATACCGTGCTCCGGAGCTGGCTGCTTCCAAAAAGCCTCTACCCTCCTTCAAGTCGGACGTCTATGCCTTTGGTGTGATCTTGCTCGAATTGTTGACTGGGCGATGTGCTGGAGATGTGATTTCTGGCGAAGGGGGTGGCGTCGACTTGACTGACTGGGTGCGGTTGAGGGTTACTGAGGGTCGTGGCACAGAATGCTTCGATTCAGCATTGCTCCCTGAAATGGGTAACCCTGCATTCGAGAAGGGAATGAAGGAGGTCCTTGGAATCGCGCTGAGATGTATACGGTCCGTCTCAGAGCGACCAGGTATCAAGACGATATATGAAGATCTTTCCTCTATATAGATTATCGGAGCCGACTGTCTGAACAGTTTTTTTTTTTCTCCTTTTTCCTTTTCTGGTGGGAATTAATATCTCATTTGATTCCCGTTCAGAAGTTTCATGATTTTTGTGATCTAGTGGCTTTCTTAGGTGGCTGTAGTGGAAAAGAAAATGCAGTGAAACTGAGAGCATGTCAAATGCATTTTCCATGTAATTTGATCCCATCTCTCTTCATCATTGTTGCTGGCTAGGTGTTTTATTTTTGCATCTGATGGGCTCTCCTATCTTACCAAGTAAAAGGGTCACATCTCCTCGACGTTTCGTGCATGTCAGGCATGAATTTATAGTGGGTTAAGCGCGTATCCGGAAAATAAAGGTGGCGTCAGCTTTTCGGATGAAATGCTGGGAGTTGATTGAGCTTTTAACCATGCCCAGTGTGTAGAAATCCCATCCGGAGATTATGCTAGTACCGACTCTTTGGAGAATGGGATCGGTTATTGTTAATCAGGTCGGACCACGTGATGTCGGCTGCGTTACAAATATGTCTAATTATTGTTCAAAGTAAGGCTAATTGGTTTTCGGTCTGGTTTGATTCCAAACCGATTTTGTCTGAAATGGGATTGGGTATTGTTGATTGGGTCGGACCAAATGATGTTGGCCACGTTACAAATTTGTGAAATTATTGTTTAAAGTAGATATGATTGGTTTCCGGTCCGGTCCTAAAACCAAAAATTGGACCGACCGATTGGTCCGGTCCAATAAAACCATTAACTTTTGCTACGAATCACAAATATGCCAAAAAAACATGCTTAACAAAAATCCCCACCCCTCTTTGAAGACAAACCAAACCATCAACCATAATGTAGAATAATAGAAAGAGTCGCATATCAAGAAAAATCAAGCATAATACAAAATCAATCAATAGAGTTGCATCTTGCCCAGATGCAAAAGGGAGAGAGCCGTCTTTGTCGATTGCAAGACAAACAAAAGAGAAAGGGATTGAATAATTGAGGGAATTGTGAAAGTTAGAGTTTATTAAAAAATAAAAAATAAAAAAATATATAGTTAGTTCAATTCATAACCTAAAATTTGAAATTGGATCGATTAGTCATTGATTTCAAAATTAGAAATTGGGAAACGGATCACCATTCATAAGAACCACCCAAAACCCACTGGTTCAGTTCAATCGAGCGGTTCTCGGTTCGGATAGTTCCCGTTGCATACCCTTAGTTGAAAATGTTCACCATGGATTGGGAGGGGCAATTTAGTCAAATTTAGCTCATAAAATAATTTTATGAATCAATTATAATGCACATAGCGTCGGTCAATTGAACTCGCGGGAGGGTGACGTGACGATTATCCTAAGTGGCGGATGAGGACGACAAACAGATAAAGAATATCCCACGTGGCCGAAAGAGGACAATACTTTGACCATGCGTTGACCGGCAAGGGACAATCGTCCGCTTCGTACTGTTCGGTCGGTCTGAAAACTCAAGGAAGCACGGCTTCGGCTTGGGAGGCGAGGTTGAAGGAGGCCATGGCGAGTCGCGCAGCAAGAGCTCTCCTCTCTCTTCCCAAGCGCAAGCCCAACGTGTCGTCCCCTCTCCTTAGACCGCCGCTGCTGGCGCGCGGTCTCTCTTCTTCACCGGACGATGCGCCGTCGAACTTCGGAGTAAGCAAAGCCAGCTCCTCCTCTCCTCCTCCTCCTCCTCCTGTTGTACGAACCGATTCAATGCACAGAACTAAAGGGATATGTTGTTTGTGGACGTTTGAGCAAAAAAGGGTGGTTTCGTGCTTTTTGGGTTCTAAAGTATCAACAAGATTTGCTTATGTGAGCCAGTGACGAATTCCTTGGCCTCGTTTTGTCTGTCTTGGTTCATCTTTCGATCAGGTTCCGCTCTTTGCATTGGATTCTAATCCCATGATGGGTGATATAATAGTCACAGTGCAGAGTGACGTTCAGCAGTAAAAATGAATAAAGACCCTTGAGTTTAGTGATGGTCTGTGGTATTACTTCTCTTTCTGCTTGCAAGAAGTCAGAGTTGGCATAAAGACTGGGTGCCCTGCTTGTTTGCTTCTTCTGTGGGAGAGTTGGAGCTTAATTTTGCTAATTCCCAGTTTAGTTTAGATATTGGTTGTTATGTTTTGGGCAACCTAACACTGAAGACGTTGATCTAGTTCATCCTATCGGTTCTTGTGTGTGAGCATTAAATGATGCTTCATCGTTCCTTTTTTTCCTCGCACTGTCATTTGATGTCCATAGTGTTAGGATGGACTCAGTGTCAATGAACAGATTTCAGCTTCTTGCTCTCTCACGCACTAACATATACGTTTGGTGTTTTAACTTTTCCAATCCCGTGTCGGATAATTAAGCATGTATGTTATTCAATCTTCATCCTTTTCCACTCATCTATCCAAGACATTGTCCATACGTGGTGCCATAGCATCTTCTTGGTTTTGAGTATGCTTTGTCACCATGGATTCCTAGGAATTTTGTTTTTGCATTGAGTCAAGAGCCTTCATCCATCATTATCATGGTTCGCTCAATTTTTGGCTTCAGCAATAGCTCAAAAATAGAGCTTTTAATTTACCATGTCCGGCTCACTCATAGATGGGGTTTTCCGTGGTTAATTTGATATGACTGGTACGGTTTACAGGTTTTAGCTCTTGCTTTGTCTCTGATGAAATTGCTTTTCCATTTACAGAATGTTGGATTTATAGGCTTGGGAAATATGGGAACCCGAATGGCGATGAATCTTGTTAAAGCTGGATACAACGTCACCGTGCATGATATGTAATGTTTTGGATTTTCTGTGCCTAATCATCTGTAAATGCATTTCCTTGAAATGATAATACTCCAAAATGATTTCATTATGTTGCCATTTTAAGCTTCCAGTGCTTTGACTTATCCTTTAGCAGTGTCCTGACTATCCTTTGACTTTCCTAGTAGCATTACCTTTCTCAATTTTTCATTCACATATCATGAAACATTCTTCAAACCAATTATTGTGGAGCATTTAGTGCCCATTTGTGTAATTGAAATTTTTTTTTCCTTTCAGAAATGGTGATGCCATGAAGATCTTTGCTGGCATTGGAGTCCCCACCAAGAAAACACCATTTGAAGTTGCAGAAGAAAGTGATGTAATAATGACAATGTTGCCGTCATCTTCCCATGTAAGTTCTAAATTTCGTCTTTTATTTTTGTCCTTCTCTTGCAGTAGTCTTTCTGCCATTGCGGTTTATATTGCAAATGAAGATAATAATCTTCACGGCTGTCCTATAGAATTTAAAGAGAAAATATAGTTGTGATTGTAGTTCTGATATGAACTAGGAGTTGTGAATTGAACTAACCAGAAAGAGGGTATAACGTTACAACAGTGGGAAATGGAGTGTCTTAATCCTTAAGGTCCATTCTTTCTGTGGCCTATATGTGATCTTATACTTGGTGGGAGATCATTGGCATTAACTTATGCCACATGGTATTGATGAAGAGGTCCTGTTTTCCTTTTTGAGCAGCAATTCAATTCCTTTGGACTCATGTTAGGCATTGCCCATTGGCATTTTCATTTCACGTATCAATTGTAAATGTATGCTAGGAGCATGCTGTGTGATGCAGAAATGTATTTATAAATCAATTTGCTCAGCCTGTAAGTTGTTTATCACTGTGTCTGTGGAGCCTCTCTCATAAAATTTGCTAGGTGAAAGACATATAAGGATAAAATTGGATAATCTATCTATATGATTAATGTAGGTATTTGACGTTTACACTGGGCCGAATGGATTGCTTCATGGTGGAAATCTCCTAAGACCGTGGTTATTGATAGATTCTTCTACTATTGATCCCCAAACATCGAGAAAGATTTCAGCACTTGTGTCTAACTGTACTTTAAAAGGGAAGAGAGGTAACTGGAAGTAAACTCAGCAGACTTGTCCTTTAAATGAAATCATTGCTTGTAAGTGTCATGCTTAATAACCCATGGTTCCATCCTGAAAATTTGCTGATTGGCATGCAGTCGTGATGTCCTGAAAGCTGTTTGATTGTCGTTGTCATCGTAATGTCCTAAAACTATGTTTTACCTGGATATATGATTATTGCTATGGAGGCATGATTACTTACGCTGCATTACTACCTTGCTTTCTTCATTCCCATGTGCATCACTCTTCCAGTGTTATATAGTGGAATGTATGTGGGAGTTACTGGTGCTCTTACTATGACTTATTACTTTGGATGGAATGCCACCATGAGAAATTTATTGTTTTCTTTTTCTATTTGTCAAAATGAGACTTGAGCTTGGCATGTTCCATCAGGATTGTCTTTGTAAAAAAAGAAATGCGTAGATCAACCCATCCCTAGATTCCTGCAGTGTGGGAAGCCTTGTGCACTTGGACACCCTTTTTAATTGCTGTAATAAGTAGAAATGGAATCTCAGACTTGGAATACTTAGATTGTTTGATGCAGGGTGAGGGCAACTACGTACCTTGTATTAAAAAATAGAAGATGTACATAAGTCATACATATTCTTTTATTGCCTTTTGTACATCATCTTTGGTCCCAGAAGAATTGATTGTTGCCCCTTTTGAATTTGTTGCTAGTCCTTTTTGTTTTTTTCTTGTGTTATATGTATATGCCGTACAAGCTTATATGTTGTGTAATGAATAGATGGAAGTGGAGTTCCTATGATGCTGGATGCACCTGTTTCTGGTGGTGTTATTGCTGCTGAAACTGGCTCACTCACATTCATGGTATGCTCAATATCTGCGATCAATAGATTCTGATATGATTATAATAGCTCTCAAGAGTGGACTTGCTTTTGAAAGTACTCTTTGAATAACTCTCAGTTGGTGTTTCTTCTGGTTCATGCATGTAACCCTATATTGATAAACATGAATTGATGGAAATATTTACCCATAGCTGCTCATGCTTTGATTTCCAGAAAATGGAACCTTCATTACCATAATAGTTGTTGGATCACCCACTTTATTCTCACTCAAGTCAAGATTATCTTTCGTGGCGTTTTTTAAAAAAATGGATTAGTCTCACTCAAGTCAAGATTCACTCCAAAACGCTGAGAATTTCCATGAAGGAATCAACTAATCATTTCTCCTCATAGTCATGTTTTTTTTGTGAAATAAATGGATTAGTTGATAAAGAAAGCCCTTAAGCAATCATGCCTCCTTCAGAAAGTTTAAAAAAGTGTCCTGGCCATGGTTTCTTTATAGCTTGAATAATTGGTACAATCATTGCTATTGATAGAGTAAAGTTTGGCTAGCTGAGATTTTGGTTAATATTCCAAAAGCAAAGTTTGGCTTCTGTGGCCGTTTTAGATATTGCATTTTAGTGTACTGAATGAAATTATATGCAGCAATACAGATTATAGAAATAGCAGGGAGTGGGAAGATAGTTAATGAATTTTCCGTGGATCTATGGAGAAGCAATTGCCTCATCATCCTAACTGATTCCCTTCTCTTGAATGTTCTACTTGTTATTTAACATGGCATTTGGCAGGTTGGTGGATCAGAAGAAGCTTATCTTGCAGCAAAGCCTTTGCTCCTCACCATGGGCAAAAGCACAATTTATTGTGGTGGAGCAGGAAATGGTTCGGTGAGTTCCAACATTATTGGTGCAATGACAAATAATCTGTGTGCGTTTGCTGGAAAGTGTTAATTCAGGTACTGCTCGAGGATGATATGAGCCTCAGTGGTTGCATAAGGAGAGAGACATTTCTAACAATTTTAAAAGTTCATTACTTTCTTTATGCCACTGCTAAAGCTGGAATTGGTTGTTTGATTTGCCTCATAATAGGAGGTTGTCACTTATGGGCTCAATACTGATGCTTATACACCTAAAGCTTGTTATCATCAACAAATAAGATTGACATGGTGACTCCCCTTTGTATCAATACATATTACTAGTCATACTCTGAAGGTAGAATTTTGCTTGGTTGCTGCTTTAGTCCTGCTTTCACTTTTGTGGTTAGTGGCTCGTCCTACTTGGTGTGCATCACCAAGTTGTATCATGCATTAGAGTAGAATATCCATCTCGTCTTCTGGAATACTTCATAGACATAGCTGAAACCGAAAGGTTGATAAATGCTTATTGTACGAGAGACAACTGAAATCTAATTGAACAAGACATAAACGAAGCATCTTCTTGGGCTCTTAATGACATGCTCTACATTTTTCTAATATTCAATACCAGAAGATTTTGACAATTTTGTCCCATTTACTAAACTGATATTAGTTTCTAGAATTTCTTAATGTTTTAGTGCACATCCTTGATATGACGACATATGTTGAAGAGACAAAAGAAGTACAGAATTTTGAATGTGTAGTAATTGTGAACAACAATTACTCTCATCAGCCTGTGCCTGCTTGTAACACTTTCAATGTCCTTTAATCTTAGGCAGCAAAAATCTGCAACAACTTGGCAATGGCTGTGAGCATGCTTGGTGTATCTGAGGCACTTGCTCTTGGTCAGTCTTTGGGAATTGCTGCAAGTGTTTTGACAAGAGTATTCAACTCTTCAAGTGCTCGATGTTGGAGTAGGTACTAGTTGGTCACTTCTCTGTGGCACAAGTAGGGTTTTTGGACTTCTCTTTCTCTAGCACTTTTGTATCATCAAAGGCTTGTAGTTATTTTAAGCATCAATTTAGGTTCAGACTGGGCAGTAGCTGCTGCCTCTGCTTGGCTGTCTGCTGGTCAATTTGTCCCCTCAAGTCAAAAGAAGTAGATGGAAATGTAGTCTCTTATGTGACCAAGAAGCAGATGATGGATATTTTGGTGAATGTAAGGTGTGTATAGGTGGGTGGGCGGAAGGAAAAAGGAGGTGGGATGGGACGGGATGGGGAAGAGAAAAAACGAGTGAAAAAGTGAAAGATTGATCCTATCTTACATGGGTGACAGGTTGTGTCTATTGAGAAGTGCCATGTATGTCAGATTTCCACAATCCACCCTCCTGAATGAAAACATTAACATTAGAATTGGGTGATACAATAGGCTTGCTCAACATCTACCAGCAATAATATGGGTCCCTTACTGTTTATAGTATCTGCCATTGTGAGATTAAACCTGTCTTAATTCAGTAGAAATATAATATGTAGAACTCTGTGGTTTATTAGAACTAAGACTAGTAAAATGGCTCATTCAGTGCAATTCCATGCTGCCAGCTAAGTTTAATTATAGGTATCATAGTCTGAAAGTTATCATTTTATGAAATGCCTTTATGCTGTTTTGGTGTCTGTATAAACTCTTTATCATGTATCTTGTGAATTTTCTTCAACTGTCCTTCCAGTGACTACATTTCTATGCATGACAGTGATGCTTATAATCCAGTTCCTGGAGTGATGGAAGGAGTTCCATCTTCAAGAAACTATGAAGGTGGATTTGCAACTAAGCTGATGGTAATAACTTTAACTGGCTTTCTTGGAAAAGCAACTAAGTTTATTTTATTTTTCCTTCTGAATTTTTCTCCGAAATTCTTGTTCTTTGCCTCCTTTTTGCCTTATTGACAAAATTTTCACTTGGCAATTCCTCCAAGATCTCTTCATTAGTTGGGGGAACGATGTGGATGAATCAGATTGTGAGGAACATATCAAGAGACAATTGGATTTCTCAACATTTTAATGCTTCTGGTTTTAACATTTGTGTCATGTTCATGAGATAGATGGTTAATCCATTTGTGCAGCTTGGAATAAGTGAGGGAGATTATGTTCAGAGCCTGGCATAAAAATGCAAGATCAGCAATTTTGCAGATATACCAAACAAAATCATTCTATAATGACTTAACCATTCGGCTAAAGTTGTTTCACTCCAGATATTTTGTTAACCATTCGGCTAAAGTTGTTTTACTCCAGATATTTTGTTTGGGCTGTGGTTGATATTCTCTTGAAATTTGATGTAATTACCAAATAGTAAGGAGCTATCCAACTTATGATGACATAAAACCAATGATGATCAAGAAGAAAGGATTTGAGAATCTGGATCTTCACAATGCAATGAATACTCTACACCTTTCTTTCCCCTGTCAGTCTGTCCCTCTCTTTCTCACTCACACCTATAAGCTGAGAATGTGTGACCTGACTGTATATGCATGCACTCATTTCCACTGTCGTTCTTAATTTACTGAAAGTAGGCTGGCTTTCATTGTCTGAAACACAGAACATGGTGGAGTTGCTAACAGAACCTTCTAGTATTATACAATTAGGAGCTTAAAAGTTAAAAGTCATTTACAACGGGATTTTATGCAAGAAAACCCTTGATGGAAAGTTTTCTTCGCATGATGAACCATAGTTGCATGTGTGCACTTCGATATTTTTACTATGGTAATGCATACATATCATACTCAGAAGGGTGCTTGCTCAAAGAGAACTTTCTTCTAACAGCATCTGCTATGAAACTCCATAAAAACTTCCAGCGTATGACAAAATTGCCTATCTACTTCCTTCTGGAAGCAATCTATTGTTCTCTGCAATTTAGATTTCTGTGTTGGAGGTCCAATGTGAAATCTATTATTCTCTACATGATGCTTTCATAAAGCCTGCATTTTAGATCTTTTGTTTCAACTACAATAGGCAATATGAAAGCAATATTTACTGTTTTCACTCCTTTGTTTCCTTCTCTCTTCATTAAAAATGTAGCATAAGCCTTCTGCTGGAACAGTGAATAGACTATTAAGGGTTCTACTAAGCATAAGCCTATGGTTTACTATATCACTAAATTCTACCTGGCTTCTATTAAACATATGCATTTGATTGCTCTGCATTTGTTCTGCTATTACATTTATTCATGTAGTTTCATGAGCAGTTAGGCCTAGTGGCATGCCAGCTTCTGTAGACTGGAAAGTTGGACACACTCTACACTAGCCAAATTTAAAGAGAAGAAACACTAGAGTAATTAGAAGAATCTTCTATGATGAGGGAGTTCTCTTTGTGATTTGTTTGTGTGTGTGCGTGCAGTTTTTTGGAATATAATAGAAATCATCAAGTTCCTATCTGAGATGCAGGCTAAAGATTTGAACATTGCCGTATCATCAGCTGAAGATGTTGGTGTCAAGTGCCCATTGACATTCCAAGCACAAGACATGTAAGAATGTTGCCCATTTGTGCTGATTCTCAGAATTTCATTGTTCTTGACTTCATTCCACCATTTCCCTTCTTTAAAAAGATGTCAAATGGATGAATATTTTTTTGGGCGTGGTTATACTCACTCCATGTATTTTATCTTGTTAAAATTCAACTAGTGTCAAAGTAAGCAAAGTAAGCAGCCTAACAGAAGGATTAACAAGTTGACGAGTCTTTGAGATGACAAATTTCACCATTGCCAGGAAATGAATAAAACGGAAAGCATTCTCATGTCGCGTCTCAAGGAAAACTTTGATGCTTGGGATTGTTTATCAATAACTGCAAAATTGTCTGATTACTGTTGTTCATGATGATTCTTTTCAGTTAAAATACTGTCTTTTCAATATGGCTTGGTTTTGTAGATACTCGTCGCTATGCAAAGACGCACATGAAGGCAAGGACTTCTCTTGTGTTTTCCGCCACTATTATTCTGGCATTGATGAGCATAAGGGTGATTAGTGAAGACTGTTAATCAATGCTCAACATGCTGAGAGTCTGAGACTTGTTATGATGTCTTTTAGCATCTACAGGGTTTTTCAGACTGTTAGCTTTCAGCTTAATGCTTCAAACATGTATGCCCAAGAAGGGTTTCTTTTTTTTTTCCCCATTTTTTCTGTTTGCTCCTAATAAATTGGCAAAGTCGTCGATGTAATATGATCTCCTTAAGCAGTTTCACATTATGGTCCACTGGTTTTGACCTTTGTTTGTTCGAAAGCACCTGACAGTTCAATAACATTGCCGATGCGCCTTAGAAGAAATGATACTCCTATCAATCTCAATGCATTTCAGAGGAACGGTACAATTTGGGAAGAACTCTCACTACATTAATAGACTAGTATATAGAATAAGAAAAATTAACTATCCTACTTTCCTTTTTTTCTAAAGGTCAAAAGGTAGTACATGATTGTTTTTTAATCTATCCTGCATTCCTTGTTCTCTAAAGGTCAAAAGGTAGTATATGATTGTTTTTGTGTTTTTTTATCATTTAGAAGCTGGTGTTATTCTTGATGAAATTTGGCCCCAGAGAAACTGGGCGCCTTTGATTTTTTTTTTTTTTGACGGCATGTATACACCGTAATTTAGGAAGCTTGAGCATTTGAAATCTTTAAAATGTTCTTTAATATGAATTTATCAGACAGACAAGAACTAACCTGTTGTTTCCATTCACGTACATTCTCTTGTTGTTCTCGTCAATTCTTTCCAATTGATCTAAACGATCTCATTAGCATTGCATTAAACACAACCAATGATGCATGCTATTTGTATTGTGATAGCCTCATTTTAATCTAGACGTGACATATGCATTAGTTGTTTCTACTTGTAACTGATTTCATTTGAAAGTGTAGCACGAGCTACAAAGAAGAATATATTCAAAATTGCATAAGGAATAACAATAAGGTAAAAAAAGTTAATGAAATATGGTCAATCCTATTCAAATGAATATTAAAACTCAAAAGGGAATGCAAGATAAAATAAGTTTGGAATTGTAATCAATGGGTAAGCACCGGTTCCAAGTTGAACTAGGAATCGAATCGAATTGGCCAATTTTGAGTGGTTTCCATATGATTAGTCCGATTTCTTGTGCGTTGTGCATAACAAGACTGAACTTGACCAGCATACTGCACCAAGGAAATCGGCCTGGTTCCTTGCTTATCTTGTTGTGTTTTCAGGAAAGGTAAGACCTACAAAACATGATAATAGTTCTCTTGAATGAATTATGAACATGAGTAATAAGGATTAGTAAGATATCTTTACAAAGTAAACTACTCTCGTAGGTTGTTACCCCTACCACAAATCAATGGGAAAAGAGAGAGTAAGACCTATATCTTATGTCTTCGTTTCTTTTTTTGGTCGGAATATCCAATGTCGTTCCCTATCCCCTTTCCAAGAGTGAAAAGAGTTAGAGACAGTTTTGAAAAAAAAAAACAGGGTTTAGGGAGATATTAGAGCTCTGATCAAATATTTAAATTTTGATGCATTCAACATGCGATCCAAAAGGTTTATAGGCATTTAGCCTTGGATTTTTTTAAAAAAATATATATATATATTTGAGAATTTTTTTTCTTTTTAAATGATTAAGAGCTAGGTTATTTTCATGACAAGATGGAAGTGATGTCGTCGATGACTCAGAAGCATTTTGCACGCCTCACTTGATGCTTTATGTTTCTCATCAACACTAACCCTACTCTTTAGGGATGGCTCATCGTACCTATTTTAATGGGCTGTGTTAGCATATGTCCACTTTATAGGTGGCTATTGAAGGTTTGTTTGTATTCTCCTAACACGTGGTAACTTATCCATTATTTGTTTCGTATATCAGGATTATCACACGGTATAATTCTATAAACTAATCCTTTTGAATTTATCGTTCTAAATATGCTTTAGTAATTTTTTGAGGACACTTTTTGAATCCTTACCTTTTGATTCCCATTTATAGAAATTCTTCAACAAGGTTATGCTCTAAGTTTTCAAAGAGGATATCTAGATATTCCATGCACTTTGAATTATTTTGTAACTCAATCTTCCTTAAACATTCTTGTAATAAAAAAAAATCACCATATACTATTTTAAACTTGAATATTAACAATGAGATCTATCAAACTATTAATTTAGATTGTAACATAATGGAGCTTGAAAGTGAAAAAAATATAATTCACAAGATAAGTGGATTCTCTCTGAAGAAAAATGATCTCCCACTTAGATTTTTTTTTTTAAATAAAAAATTCGACTAGATTGACCACAGTTTCACATAAGGGTGATAAGGTTCATACCTAAACTCTGTACCCGGCCCTATTATAACCGGTTTCCCTCTTTTGGACCCTGTACTCTACCCTATTTTTCCAGTCCGGTAATAGGGTCTACCTTGTTTTTATTGGAACATATTTTGTAACCATCCGATATCCTATATGGCTTCAAATTTTACATTAATTCGCAAAAAACCAACAATGTAATCCTTATAACATTATAAGACAAAGCAAAAATCATAACATTAACAACAAATATGGGTCTAATATTAGTTTCATTCCCACAAATGCTACTAATATGATCTAATATACCTACTTATGTGTATGCGATGAAGCTGTTATTAAGAGGATATATTTCTTGAGCTGAATTGTGAATGCTTTAATTAGTACCACAACAGTTAATAACACTTGTCCCGCGACTATTACTATAATTGAATGTGAGACCATTAAAAAAGAAAAAAACAATACATGAGAATAGTTATTTTTAACAATTCTTCAAAGACAATGTTCGTTTAACTTGATTTAGAGAGATGCTTTCAATTTTTTAATAATTCTTCCAAGACAGAGAGATACTCAAAGGCATTACATAAAGAGATGATTTTTATTTTTTTAATAGGATAAAAATCGGTTCGGTTCCGGGTGGGTCTTTGCTTGGACCCGGTTCCCGGACTGGTTTCAACTGGTTCCCAAAAATTGGAACCAGTTCCTGGACTGATTTAACCGGGAATCGGTTCTTGACCCTGTCTTTTAGGTGGTCCAATTTGAGTTCCGGGTAAACCCCATCCGGTTGCACACCCCTAGCTTCACATATCGACAAATTCAAATTAACTTTGCAATGGTCCACTCTTCTCTTCATTGTGCGCTGCGAGGATTATAAACGGAAACGGATACTTCCGAGGCGCCTTAATTCGATGGGGTCAGGCCCTCGAAAGGAGGCCTTTTAGTGGGTCCACATCCTACAAAAAAGGCCCATGTACTGGGCTCGCACGGCCCATCCCGACTTAATTGTCATCCCTCCACGTTGATATTCCAAAAATATTTGTTTAATTATGTAATGAAAAGGCGCGACAAGTCTATACGCACGCCAGAATTACTTTTTCTTTCGTAGATCCATTCTTGGAGAATCATAACTGATATTAAAGCTACATAGAATAAATTGATTACACGAGCCTGATGAACATGTGCTATTTTTTGGTAGTATAATCATTTTTTTAAAGTATACTATGAAAAAGTTGACACAACCATGACTACTCATATTGAATACAAAATCTTAATCAACGGAATGAGTCTCAGTTAGAAAATTTTAGCAGGTAATGCTCGTTCTACTTCCAATTCAATGGGGTCCTCCGTAACCTTCCAATCCTCAATCTGCTCCATCCAATCCCTAGGTTCTCTCTCACATTACACACAAATCTTCGACTGGCATTTTATTTCGGCTGTCATCTCAAGGTCGATGCCCATGTCGGTGACGGTGCGGGAGATGCGGAGTATAGAAAGCCTAATTCAGACGAGCATGAGTTCTCTTCGCTAATCTCTGTGCAATGGCCGTGTTAAGTTTACCAAAACTTGTAACTTGGGAATCGTTAGGTTGAGTTTTTCCTTTACTCCTTGCTTGAGCTGGATTTTGAGACAGCCTAGCTTAAATTATGTGTGGAGAATCATTTCAGCTAGAAGCGAAATTGGGATGGTTGATATTTCTTTCCTGCCAAGTTTTATCTTTGAAAAATTCTAATCTTTTGTATTCTTTTGGTGACGGTGATGAGTGTGCCTAACGGCGACGATGTCTGTTTCGGATCTTTTCTCCCTTTATTGTTCGGTGGAGAATCTATTGGTTTTGAAGAGCTCAACGAACCGGATACATTTATGCCTACAAAAGTGACAGATTCTCTTGGGCAGAAATACATTATCATTCCACTTTTAAGGGAATTCTTGTGGCCAAATATGGAATCAAAAAGTTCGAGTTCCATTTGAATGGACATCATTTCCTTGTTGAAATGGACATATGCTCTTTTCTACAAATGCTAAAATTCAAGCAGAAAGAAACAAGTTTCCCATCCACAACTCTTACGATAGGCAAAATGGTTTTCAAAGTACTTATTTGAAGTCAAATACATTCCGGGCAAAAAGAACGTCCTTGCAATTTTTTTGTCTAGACCAAAGGAACCCCTTGAAGCAATCAACATGTATGTTTGGAAGGAATCTCTCTTAGAAACATACTGAAATATTGAGATAAACGGGGGACAACTAAGTTTCAAATATCCTCCTGAGATTCCAGATGCAATCAGAAACAATTTCCTAACAGAAAAACTCAAAGAGTTCTTGTGGACATATCACCTCCGAGTTTTTAGAGATTCGGGAGGATTACTGCTCAAAGCCGATGATCTTCTCCATAATATCCATTTATTCATCCTTTATGATGATCCCCTAATGATGAGTTCCCAGAAGAACTTAAATGGTTATTTTGGCATATGTTTAACTTGTACACGATAACCATAAAATTTCCTACTTAAAAGATTTTGCAGATTCTTGTCAAGGCACTTGCATGAAACAACTCCAATCAAGATCATCTTATGGACGACCTCACATGGTTCAAACCACTCAGCTATTGGAATGAACTTTTTAGGATCCAAAATCGTCAAGAAAGGTCCAAGCTAGAAAGACACATGGTTGTTCCATTTCACAGGCCATGGATATTCATCCATTCGATTGGGTGGCTCTCCGACAAGCCTTCTCTCACAAGAACTATGTCTTACAAGCCCTAGGTCTTTCTAGAATTTGCGCACATCCATTGGACATTTCCAAGAACCATCACCTCCAACCACAAAGAATATTGAGAACTCCAAAGAATTCTTTGCTAGGAAAATCGTGTCATTTCACTAGAAGCATGGCCCTCGGAAAATGCCAACATGTTATAAGATCATTATGATGCATGAGACATTAGTAGGGACGAAATCCAAGAAACCCTAGAAGTTTTCAGATAAAACCATCCACAGTCATCCACTTCTCATAACCCTTGGGGTGGACCACTCTCTCAAGATCCATAGGGGGACCACTTAGCTAGAATCTTGGCCCTTTTGCTAACCCTTTTGGTGCCAATTCCTCCTGGGAACATCACTTGTCAATAGAAGAAATTGAAAAATGTCTATATTAAGTCTATGACTAGTTGGAACGTGCAAATTGGGAAATACTTTTGAAAAATACCATGTTCTAATGCAAAAAAGATCCAACAACCTTCTCAAGTAATGAATTGGAAATTTGAATTGCTCTCGGATTCCTGATTTTGGCATTACTGCTCAATCAGGACAATATGCAATCTTTCTTGTTGGATGGATATCGTCGTTTCTGTTTTTTGGATCCATCTATGACTTATCGCAATGGTTTTTGTACGAAATACATCAAAGTTCAATTCGGAAGTGCAAAGAAATATAGCTATATAATTATGAGAAAAGCCTAGCAAAAATGATGTCTTTTGTGGAAAAATCTCAAATTTGTGAGGGGAGGTACAAGTTGAGAGAATTATCTATTCTGGCTTTGCAAGAGGAAGAAGATTGAAAAAGGTTTGTATTGCATGAAGATTGGAATCTGACAGATATAATTATTGCATGAAGATAGGAATCTGACAAATATGATATATGTATTATATCTTATGCTGGGAAATTTGAATTTGTGATCGTGAACAAATATGATATCTAATTTCTAGGTTTAAACATTGGAATGAACAAGTAAATTAAAATCTTGAACTGAGTTTCTAGTCGCGTACACATTCAGTTTTACTTTTTGCTATTTGGAGTTAAAAAAATGAATTGTTTTCTTCGGGCCAAGTTCAAGAAGAATAGAAAAAGTACATTCTTGTATCGAAAGGTGTTACGACATAAGACTACGTGCTTAATGAAGTTGAAGGCTAATTAGAATATATAACGTAAAAATGGTATGTTTTGGTTAGAAAGGGCGTGGAAACGGAGACAGGCTTTTTAAGATATGATTAAAAGGGGTGATTAACACTTTCGATTCTCAAGCAAATTAACACGTCAGGCCAATTGCATAGGTGCTAGTAGTGTTCATCTTTTTCTAAAATAAATACTCTTCTTCAATTCTATTTCTAGTCCGGAGCATCTAGAGTGTGCTAGGATTGATACAATTTGAAAACTAAATCATAAATATCACAGTATAGAAAATACCTATTATACTGGATCTAACAAGTTTCATATACGACCACCCACCTCTGTGGCGCTGCTGGAGCATGCACTCTTCCTCTCGCAAAAGGTCGAGTGTTCAAATCACGGGCATCGCAGGGTGACCACCACACACGTGTTGCCCCAGGGTTTACCCTCGGTTGCCGGCTGTGTGTGGGGTTCCCTGGGTCACCGAAAAAAAAAAAAAAAAAACAAGTTTCATATACGAAATTCACTCGAATATTTTCCAAAATTGACATGCTGAAACTACAATTGGGTATGCGAACAAGGTTGATCTTTGGTCTTTTATAACAAGGTTTTAGTGGTGGTTCGAATAGGAATCGAAATGCATGATGAGGATGAAGAATGATAAATTTAAAAAATAATAGACTGCAAATGACAGGAATGTAAAATGAATTAATATCAATAAACTGAAATAGCACATGAGGAATTTGTACTCAATGGAGATGATGATCCCTCTAATAAAAACAATCAAGAAATATTGCTCTTAAGTATAATAGTTTCTTACTTTTAAAAATTAGGAATAGGTATATTGAAAATCTTAAAACTTATCAAGAATGTGCAATTTAGTCTTAAAACTTACAAAAAGTGCAATCAAATCTTCAAATTTGTCAGATTGGTATAATCAAATTCTTCCATTAACTTTATCCAATTAGATTGGCAAAAATGCTATCATTGTTTTTTTATTAATATTATTACTATCTCTCTCTTACATGAGGAAAAATATCTAAAAATCATAAGCTTATTGCATTTGTATTAATTGAGTTATAAACCTTTTAATTAGACCAATTTAGTTTGAGATATTTTGCATTTGTACTAATTAAGTTCATCCGGTTAATCTTGGCTAGAAATAATAACATGGAGATTAGCCATCCTCTGTGGCACAATTAGCATTGACGTGGATAAATTTTAAAAATTTTAATATCTTTTTCTCTTACTTTATTTTATTTTATTTTTAATTATGGTCGATGAAGGTTGCGGACCTTGCTTAGGCCATTGTTGACCATGGACAACGGCAGCCAAGCCCTTGCTATAGGCCATGAGGCCTAGCCTTCAACCTTGAGGCCTCTAGTGAGGGCCTCCCTCATTAGATATGGTGAGGGCTCAACCCTCATGGCTAAGCAAGGGCCACCCTTAGGCAACTGCAAACAAGGGTCACCAAGCTATTGCTTGACAACCAGGGTCGAGCCCTTAGAAGAGGTCACAAGGTCCAGCCTTCAACCTCATGCCCTCTAGTGAGGGATGCCCTCATTGGAAATGGAGAGGGCTCGACCCTCACGATTGAGCGAGGGCCACCCACGCCAAATCCAACAAGGGCTTGGTAGGCCTCGCCCACGACTAGCAATGGTCATATCCCTCACCGTCACAATGAAGAAAAAGAAAATTAACAAAAAAATTGTAAAATTTGCCTAGGTCAATATAGGTCATACCATGTAGGATGGTTGATGTTTATGTCAACCGTTTGTAGCAAAAATTGATTGAATTGACTTAAGCACAAAAGCAAAAGATTTAGTTCTATTGAAAATTTTATGATTCAATTAGTACCAATGTAATAGGTTTAAAATTTTTTAGAAACTTTTCCCCTCCTACGTAGCATTTTTAAAATGTTTTCTCTCTTATACATGGTATTGGCTTTACTAAAACATGAAAAATAATATAAAACGACTTTTTTTTTTTTTTTTTTTGATGACCCAGAACCCCGCACCCCGCCAACAATGGGAGGAGTAAACCCCTGCAGGGGCCACACGTGTTTTAGCATAAATTCTAATTTTTTGCGATGCAAGATCTTAATTAGATAAAATTAGCCTAAAAATTTTTTATGCAAGATCTTAATTAGATAAAATTACAAAAATGTTTTTTTTTAAATACAAAAAGGAAGAAAAAAAGGGCAGAGGGAAGGGCAACAGCTCTCATCGTCGCTATCGCCACCCCATTGTTGCCAGAAAGGGAAAGTGAGGGTTGTGAGGCCTTGGTTGCAAGCGAGGGCCACAACCCTCCACCTAGATTTGCACAAGAGTGGCTGACCCTCAACTAGACCATAGCAACAATTAGCCAATGCAAGGCACCCTTGTTGCAATTTGGCTGAGGGCCGCTTGATTTGGGTGGAGGGTGACAATTATCGCCCAAATCCTGGTGGAAGGCTACAACCCTCATTGAGCCCCTGCCAACACTTTCCAGCAATAGTGGGACGGCGGCGGCAAGGGCCCTTGCACTTGCCTTTTTTTTTTTTTTTCCCTCTTTTGTGTTTATTTAAGATACTTATTATATATTTTTAAACTAACTTTATTATGATTTAAGTTAAAAAAAAATAGATTTGGACAAAATGACATCATTTTAACATTATCTTTTGTGTTTTAGTCACATAAGCGCCATGTATGAGAGAAAACAAAAAAAGTCACATCAGTATCTTTTGGCAAGTTGGACGAAATTAAAGGAAAAACATAATTGCACTAATTTAATAAATTTTGAATGTCATTGCACTTTTTGTTAGTTTTAGAATTCAATTATACTTTCGTAATAAAAAGACTTTTAATGTATTTATCCTAAAAATTAGAAAAGAAATTCAATCCCCCTAAGGACATAGTTTTTTTTTTTTTTTTTTTTTGGTGAGGACATAGTTGATTGAGGCGTTAAAAGATTACAACCTAGGAATTACAAAGTCGCATGCTCAAATTCTATTGATTCGTGCAAAATGTTCAAAATCAGGGTTACTAACACAAGTCAAAAACTCTAATGCCCAGATCCCCTATAAGCACGAGCCCAACAACTCACAGATCTTAAATTTTTCGCCGCCCACCCAGCTTCTACGGTGGCTTACAAACTTCAACCTAGATCACCATAGTGACAACTTTTTAAACATTCATTGGGGATCATCCATTGAGGTCTCGTGTCGAGCAGCATTTAGGGCGTGTGACACGTGGGGAGGTCAAGCTAGGATTTGGATAGTGAGTCGACAACAAGGTTATTTTAGGGGAAATAAATAGCGATATGATAAATAAAGACCCTTGTTATTTGTTGTAGTGTTTGATCTCACAAATTTAGGGGTGCAAAGAAGTTTTGGATATGAAAGATGAAAAAGATGGTGCAAAATCGTGGCTTTCGAAGAGGAAAATTCAGTAGGGTTTTGAACTTTTTCCACCGAATTGGTACGTAATTCACTTCTGACCACGTCATTGCGATGATTGGGGAGTTGAAAAGTCATCGTGCGGAATGAGGGGATTGAACCACTAACTCCTCATTTTTCAACCCGTGAAGGAAGGAACTGTTGGCTTCGGTTCAATCGCAAAAGGACAAGCAAACCCCGCCGATGATTGGTCAAAAAAGTCTCACGTTTTCCGGTTCAGACAAAAAACCTCGACAGTGAGGGACAAAAGAAAAAGAAAGTCAAAAAATCACATGCTTCGGTTAATGTTTATTTAATTTTAAATAATTCATTAAGATATTAATTATACGTTATGTGAGAATAGTCTAGGTGTAAATATTTTGTTTCGTTGATTACTTGATAAGGTTTTTGATGCACTTGCTAATGAAATTCGATAACGGACATTAGAAAAAAGAAATTTCAATAGGTTTTTGTGTTTTGTTCTTGTTTGAAATGACGTGGAAAGCCCCTACTAAGTGGTCGTACCATGAAGCATTTAATTTGAGGTGGACGATTTAGTGCTCAAGCCACATTCTCTATAAGAGGCGCGCTTACGATTAAAGAGTGGAATCTCGTTGGATATATGTGGAGATTGCAACATATGTGTATTTATTGAGAATAATTGAATCAAAAGATTTGGGGTTTAAAATATCAGGAGTGTGATAACTTTCGTACGACGCTTACTTAGATGCCAAAACTTTTTTTTTCCCTCATTTGAGTGTTACAAGTTTAAAAAAACATTCACTTAAATGTCACTATTGACGTGATAGCCAAAAAAGCTAATGTGGCCGTCGGAAAAGCCGACTTGGCCATCGAAATGCTTGTCGTGGCTCCTGGATAACAATATTTTAATATATTTATTAATTTTTTGAAATTATTTCAAACTTTTTTTTTTTTTTTGCTTTTTTTTTTCTTTAGGCTCAGCAAGGGTCACTAGTGACCCTCGCCGGCCACGGCACCCTCACCCTAGGCCATTAAGGCTTGGGGTGAGGCCGTTGGAGCTCAACCAGCCACTAGCGAAGGCTGTTGCGGCCTTGCTCATGGTTGGCAAAGGCCATCGAGGTCGAGGCCACAACGGCCTTCACTAGCAACAGGCCAAGCTCCGACGGCCTCGCCCTCAGCCTTCATGGCCCAAGGCGAGGGTTCCACGGCCGGTGAAGGTCACCAATGACCCTCGCCGGCCCTTAAAAAAAAAAAGAGAAGAGAAAAGGGCAAAAAGAAAAGAGACAAAATGAGGAGAAATGGTGTCGTTTTGCACAAAGAATCCATGTTGGTTGACGAAAGTCACCATAAAAACCACGTTGGCATCGAAAATTATTAAAAAAAATGGAAAATCATTAAAAAAATTCACGTTTGCATTTTGCCCGGAAGTGACACTTAATTAAATGGTTTCACTCCAATTTGGCACTGAAGTATACGAAAAAAAAAATTTTGGCACTAAAGTGAGCGGCGTACAAAAGTTATGACACTCCTAATGTTCTAACCCCAAAAGATTGAAATCTTTTTTTATTCAAGAGAAGTGGAAATCGGTCTATTAATAACCAGGACTTGTTTTTCTTATTCATCCAAGGGGAACTGTCACCTGCCGCCTTAGAGAACAATAAAAGGAAAAAGGAAGGATCCGCTTAAGATGAGCCTGTTTGAAGGCAAGTTATGGTTTATGGGACCAAACCTCGAAAGAGATGGTGTCGTTATTAACGAGCAATGTCACATACACAAAGAAATTCTAGTGTATATTTGTTTGATGAAAAATGAACAATTTTATAAATATTTTTATTTTGCTTGATTTGAAAAATATTCTTTTTTTGTTTGAAGAATCTCTTTTTAGTTGCTCTAGAAAATTTAGGAGATTCTCTAGAAAAAATATGGGGTTATGCTTCTGGCGGCAATATGCTATGGGGTGGAACATAGAGGAGGTAGGATGGATAGTTGGTCAGATCTAATTCCCATATAACTTAAGTGACACAATAAAAGCCTTTTCTATTCAAAGTTTATCAGAAAATTCCTGAAAAATTAGCTTTTTATGATTATATCGGTAATAATCCGGCAAAGGGGGGATTATTCAGAGCGGGTTCAATGGACAACGGGGATGGAATAATTGGGTTGTCCAAGGAGGGACTATTGATAATAAGATCTTACCCTGGCAAGTCACATATTGCGCACTTTACCACATTTGAAAAATATTCTTATAAAAATGATTGTCCATAATGCTTATAAAATGAATGATATTTTTAATAGAAACATTTTCTATTGACTAAGTATTTCAAGTTATACGAGTGATTATTTTTAAGTTTCAAAACAAATAGATATTAAGGCTTTCATGGAAAATGTGACATTTTTGGAAATATTTTTCAAGAAAATGACAATACTTTTCAGTATTTGACTTAAACCTAAAAATTAATTTTAAAATATTTTCCTCCGGTTGTAGATGTATATCAAGTTGAAGCCTAAAAATGAATTAGAATTTTTTTTTCCTTCATGTTGTAGATATATCTCAGTTGAAGCCTAAAAATGAAAAATTTCCTAATTCAAGTAGGTTTCCTATTTTGAATAGGTTTTCTAGTTGAATGGTTTCCTAGTTGGAGAAGGTTTTAAAAAAGGTTTCCTATTTTGTAAATATTTAACAAGGGATGTTATTTGTGAGGAGTATCAAAGAGGAGTTTCTGCTTATGAATTACACCATAAATGTATCCAAAAATTTTGAAGCCAATAATCTTGTAGTAAAATTTATAAAAATTTTCGTGAGATTGTGAGATTGTTTTGTGAGAAATTATGAAACTAAATACTATGTGAGTTATTATGTGTAATTGTGACTTGTTAATCATTGAGAGTATATAAGTGACTCAAGTGTAATTGTAATCTCCATTATATCACTTGATTTATAGTATAATTATTTGCTACTCTTTCCATGAGCATAGGTTACTACGACTGAATTACGTAAATTTAGATTTGATTTATTTTTTTGATGAGTTTGATATTAAATTTTCTATTTTGTTGTTTGATCACTTGCTTTCACAATATGTTTAATTTGGAAAATCTGATTTGATTTTCCTATGGAAAATTGCCAAATATTTGAATTTTTAATTGTCATCTCTTGATTAGTAACTAGCTGAAAAAGAAGGAAAAAGAAAAAAGGAGATAGGAAAAATTAAAAAAACTAAAAAAATTAACTTTTTTTAATAATATATTTTTATAAGAACAAACATCCCATTAAGTAAAGGGCTAAGCATTGAGAACCCCATGCATGGCCTTGGTGGACCCGGGCCTAAGTGCTAGGATCTAGAGATTGAGTGTCAAAGACTTGAGCATTGCCTTTATGGACCCAAGTTTAGGTGCCAAGGCATTAAACACGAGCATTAGAGCTTTGGGCTCCACCTCAATGGACTTGAGCATGGGTTTTGAGGGCCATGCTCGGCTTTGATGGACTCGGGCTCAAAGCCTGGAAACTTGGTCTTGAACATTAGGGACTTGGGAATCAGCTTTGGGGTTCTCTTGTCTAAGCGTAGAGTTTTAGGTCCAAGTGCTGATATTTAGTCAAATTTTAAAAAAATGTTTTATGATATTCAAAGAGGAAATCATTTTCTTAAATGTATGTGAGATTTTCCAACTATTTTAAAAATTAAAAACTATTAGATGAATACGTTGTTTATTTATTAAATATTCTAACAATACAAGCATAGGTTTTCCATTAAGTAGAAAAATATTTTCCGTTATCTCATTTTTTAAGTAAATCAAATACTGAAAAATAAGGAAAATACATTCCTGAAAAATATTTTTGATGAAGTAAATAAAGCCTTAATGACGTGACAATTTCCTATTGGATTTTTTTTGGTCGACCTATTGGGTATTAAAGAAGTTCAATTCACGAGTCTCGTTTGCTTCATAAACCAATTGAAACTTTGGCACGTTACTTAGCAAGTAAATTTTAATAAAATGTATCAATACATACGCTATTTTCTGAAATCCAAGAGTGTAATAGATCCATGAGGCGTGCCTTCTTGATTTTCTTGTGTTTTTCTTGTGGGTTAAGATCAAAATTCTTCTCGTTGTCTTTCGGCCAAAAGCATCTCCGCTCTTCCTTTAACTTTTACTCCAAGCCCCACGAGAAAGTGCTACTTGGACCCTACCCATGTGTTTCGAGTTCGAATCCTCCAATTTAAGTTGCGCCTTCGACTTATTCAGAGCTAGAGATAAGGGTTTTTCTGGCATTACAAGAGGGGTTTATCCATCGCAATGGACAAAAATCAAGACGATAGGAGTTATCCTCATAACCACAAAAAAAAAAAAAAAAATAAAATCTTACTCCACAAAGATCACTGTAGTGAAAGAGAAATGCGAGCAACGGTAAATCTGTTAATAATTTTTTTAGGGAGTGTGAAAAAAAAATTATTACTGAATTTAACATTAGATTGCTTATAAATAAAGATGATTTGACATTAATCTTTTTCTTTTTCTTTTTCTGTAGCTAACTCAAATGCTCATCTTGGCCTCACTGGTCGGCATGCTCCACAGTGCTGACTGCTGAGAAACAGACTAAACGCCAAGACTCCATATATATTTTTCTAGAGAGAGAGAGAGAGAGAGAGAGAGAGAGAGAGAGAGAGAGAGATGGCGTCCTCCAGAGGAATATACGCCCTTCTGGCTCTGTGCGTCCTCTTCTTTACCAATGTTACTCAATCGGAATCGAGAGAATTGCGACCCTCCGATCACGGGCTGCGGTTCCAGGATCCGCCACCGGCCGGAGCAAAGCTGCCCCAGGAGATGGCGTCCTTCTTTGGGGGGTCTCCGTCGTCGCCTTCTTCTTCTAATCCGTCCGGATCATCTCCGGCGGTGCCGCTCCTGAACGGGACAATTTCAAGCGGCGACCCATGGTGGCGAGGAGGTGGAGGATATGGTGGCAGCGGCGGCGAGGGACGAGGGAGGAGACATCACATGAGAGGGGCGCTCTTGGTGGCGAGCATCGTGTGCGGAATCACCGGCGTCGCTCTGTTGTTCGCATCTGGGCTGGTCTTTCTCTTCAAGTTCCGAAAGGAGAGGTCGGCAGGGGCGACGGTGGCAACCCCACCTCCTCCTCCTCCGCTCCGGCCACCGCTTCTGCTTCTGCCTCCGGCGTCCGGAGGGTCGGGAGATTACCAAAAGTGAACCGGTTCGCAGTTATCATTGCTGTTGATGTGGCGCTGTTGTTGATCCTTGCCAAACGACGCCATGTAAATTATGTGAAGAACATCACAAAATCATTCATTTCTCCGAAGAAAAAAGCGACGTTGGTATGATAATCCCCTGCCCCTTTCTTCTGGACTTTGGTTTTCTCCGACTTTTTTTCCCTCCTGAAATTAGGTTTATCTGTATACAAAAACCCTTGAATTGAAGTTTCTCAATTAAGATTGCGTGGGGATTAGCACGACACGGGTCCGATTTTCCACGTTCTCGAGTGCGATCAATAATGTCCATCGAATTATAAACCCATGCCCTATTTGGCGACTGAAGTTGATGCAGCATTTCATTGTTTTGGAGGACAAAACAAACGTCTGGAATGGAGTCTATACAACTCAACTTCATCACAGCCACTAACTGTATGGATCTTTAGTAGACTCTACGATGCGAGGCTCAGGCTTAATGAGCTGGAACTAGTCAGCTTGGATTTTATATCTTAATCAAGATTCCATTGCTCGATACTTTTTGTAATTTAAAGTGGTGTTTGCACATTTATTGAAAAATTATCCAAAGAGTTCTACACTATTATACTTTTGTCAATTTATTCTTAACTTTTTAATTTTATCAATTCAATCTTAAACATTTTTACTTTTTGCTAATTGAATCTATCCAACTAATTTTGGTCAAAAATAACTGATGTGGATGCTGGCAGCACTAGGTAGGATGGTCGGCGCTAACGTAGATAATTTTATAAATATTTTTTTGCTTTCTCCCTTCTTTTGCTGATGGTCGACTTTTGGCCACAAATAATAGCCGGCTTTCGACCATAGGCGATGGCTTAGGCAAGCTGGCCTCCCCTACCATAGGCAAGGCATGGCCAAGCGAGGGCGAGCCCCAATGAGGGCTCCCCTTGCCAAATCCAACAAGGCCACCTTGGCTTGGGCGAGGGCCAACCTCGCTTGGTCTAGGCAAGGGTCGGTCTCACCCGCCCTAGGCAAGGCCAACCCTTGCTAGGCCTTGACTAGGTGAGGGCTCCCCTCTCTATGGCTCACCTTCGCCCGGTCGAGCCTTGCCTATGGCAAGCGAGGCCAGATGAACCCGACCATGGCTAGTTGGCCAGAGAAAAAACAATAAAATAATAAGTAAAATATTGAAATATTATTAAAAATTGTCCATGTCAATACCAGCCATCCTACGTGGTACCGCTAGTGTCCACGTCAGTGATTTTCGACTAAAATTAATTGGATGAATTCAATTGGTAAAAAATAATTATGACTGAATTGGTAAAAGTGTAATAAGTTGATGAATTTTTGAATAATTTTCCCTACCTTTATTTAACGAGACAACTTTCACTTTGATGAAATCCCTATTTACCCCACTCGACTAACTATATGTCCAATTGATTCCGAGAAATGACGGGGTCCGCACTCCTCATGATGTAAAGTTCTCAATTTCCGTGTTTTTTTCTTGATTGATCAATGTTAGAGAAATGATATGGAATTCCACGTATTTTTCATCCTCGGCGTGATCGTGTTTTTCTTCATCCTTTCACTCTCTCGACTGGTTTTTCGATCGATGAATTACAAATATAAAATCATCAAAATTCATAATAATATCCAAAAGTTTGAGGAAACCACACCGCGTTGCGGTGTTTTTCAACAGGCTAGGAAACTTAAAATGAGTATTTTTATTTCAAGCCCTTTCTCCCCCAAGTGAAGGAGAAAACAACATAATATATACATATGAATGCGTGTAAATATTAAAAAGAGTAAAAATGTTAAAGGGGTCGCAATTACCAATTAGAAAATTAAAATCAAAAGATAATTAATGGAAAAAAATATTTAGAGGGAAAAAAGTGCCATTGCCCAACCTGTTTCCTATTTCATAACAAGTTTCCTATTTTATAACACTCACATCCGGACTAAAGTATATCACAAGTGTCAAAACTTAGCACAAGTAGACACTAAGTGCCAAAACTTCCGAAATGTACACTTAACTGTTATTTAAAAAATTAAAAATTAGGACACTCAAGTGCCAACTCTGATAAGGATAGCTGGAAATTTGATATAATTTATTTTTAATAATATAAGTGGTTTGAATGACTCGCTGGAATGTCTACTTAGCAATCAATGTGCATAATGACGTCGTTTTGCTTCCAAATTTATTAATTTAATATTAATTAAAATAAAATTTTAAAAATAAAAGAAAAAAAAGAGCAACAAGCATTCAATGAGGGGCTCCGCAACCCTCGTTGCCACCACCCTATGGAAAGGGCCAACAATGATGGTGTGAGAATTAGTTGGGGTCACTAGGCCTTGGGCATTGGCTGGCAACCCTAGCCTTTTTTGGCAAATAGCAAAGGCTGTGGAGGCCCTTAGCCCTAGCTGGATACTGTTGCTCCCTTTTTCTTTTACATTTATTTTAATTAATATTTATATTAAAGATCAATTTTTAAGGCAAAATAACGTCATTTTGAGCTTAAAGCACCACATGAATTTTTTTTTTAAGAATTGCCACATCAATAAAAAAAAAAAAAAAAGTCATCAAAACATGCCATGTTAGCAGTTTAACTAGAATTTTTTGCCATTGGCACCTAAATATTCCATTCTTATCCGATTTTGGTAATTAAGTGTATCTTTTAGAATTTTTGACACATGCATTATCCAGCACTCCTCACATGTGTTTCCTCACTCACCCTGTCTTAATTCTCTCTCCTCTCTCTCTCTCGCTCTAAGCCACTCTCATTGCGTTCAAATCTCTTTTGCTGCCATCGCTGCTCTCCACGGTTCTGAGCTTGTTGCTCCCGATTCTTTTTCATGATTAGAAGGATTTCTTTCTCTCTCTCCAGGTAATCCTCCGGTTGTCTGACCATGAAGACAATCGTGGTGAAGCCTATCTGTGGCATTCCAGTTACCAAGTGTAATTGGAACCCCATTTGCATTACGAAGTTCAACCAAATTATCAAGTGTAAGGTTTAAATCTTTTTAATCATCTAAATCACATTCAATCACGGGGATCGGATTTTTAATGGAAAAAAATATCATGACCATCGATTTGATCCAATTCCTAAATTCACAATTTAACACTTTTTTTTTTTTTGAAAATTGAACTGCATTTCTGAAACAATTCACTCACGAATTTTTTGTAGATGCAAAAATTGAATCAATGAGACGTCGAATAAGAAAATTATGGTCGGTTTCTTATGCTAAAGAGATAGATGCAAATTAGGAGTGAATAGATTTCTAACCAATGATGCATGATGCCCAAGGAGAAGAATGAGAGGAGAAATTGGGGGTTCTATAAGAAGGCCACTGACATTCTTGAATACTGCGAACAACATCCGAAGCCATTTCAAGAGGTAAGTATAAACTTGCGAAAGTTCATATTGAAATTTGTGCTTGCACGTCGTCTTATCCTTTTCGATATCTAATTGCCATTTGCAGATTTAGAGAGTTCTTGAGTTTCAACAAAGCTAGTATGCAAGTGCCTCTTGTCCGGAGATTGAACATATTGATAAAAAGTTGGTATGTTGTGCTCAAATACTGAAATATTCCAGTTTTATGAAAAAAAAATATATCATATCATGGTTGTCCGTTTGGTTTAATTCTTGAAAATTTAAAATCCCAACACTTTTTGATAAATTAAACCACAGTTTAAAACAATAGGGTGTTTACCATTGGCGCAAAAATCGAGTGATATGGGTGGAAAAGTTATGAATCAAAGTTTAGCTAAATTCGATAAAAAATAGCATTAATAGCACTTTGCAAAATTCATTCCAATTAGATTATTTGAAATGTTTCATATTGTGAGATTTAGAGTTTTTAAATCATCTGAATTAATTATATTCAATTACAATGAATTTTTCATGAAGAAAATATCATGATTGTTCGTTTGATCCAAGTGTTGAGAATTTGCATTTGCAACATTCTTTTTTTTAAATCAAACTGCATTTTGAGACAATCGGATCACGTATTTTCTGTAGGTGCAAAAATCGATTCAATAGAATGTTGGATGATAAAATTAAGTCCAATTAAAATTTGGCCAAATCTGATAAAAATATACATAAATATCAATTTTCAAAATTTTTTGCAATTACATGTTTGTGAGGTAATTATCTAAGTTACCCAAGTTCAATCGAAGTGCCGAGGACTTGATATTGAACACTGTAGAGTATGACTCGTCAATTGCGACTCCGTCCACATTTATGTGGAAGTTTCTTAAGGAAACTCAATCTGATGATAAGTTGTCGATTGCGACTCCATCCACATTTATGTGGAAGTTCTTTAAGGAAACTCAATCTGATGATAAGGAAGTTGGTTTCTATTAATTTCATTCGATGTTGTTATGAATTGATTATTTTTTTGTCAGAATGAATTGATCTTATTTCATTAGTATAGAAAAAGATTGGCATAAGTACAGCGGGTGTGCCAAAACTTGGCATGGAGAGACACTTAAGTGCCAAAACTTATAAACGGTACACTTAAGTGCTATTTTTTTTTAAAAATGGATCACTTAAGTGCCAAGTTGCTTAAGTTGCCGAAACCTTGCCGGAAATTCTACGTGGTAATTTTTTATTAATTTTTTTGCCTGCGTGGCTCGCCGGAAATTAAAATGACGAAAAATCAGCACAAAACGACGTAGTTTTTGCGCTGACGTGAATTTTAAAAATTATTAATTAAATAATTAAAAATATATATTATTATAAAATCGAATTTATTAAAAAAAAAAACAGAGGAGAAGGGGATCGGCGAGGGCGGCACAACCCTTGCTACTGCCGCCCCACCCTCATTGGGAAGGGCCGGTGAAGGTGGGTGAGGGTCGGCCGGGGTCGCCGATCCCCTTCTTCTCTTTTTTTTTTTTTTAATAAAATCGATTTAAATTTTTTAAAATCTGACGTGGACAATTTTTTTTATTTAAATTGTCACGTGGAATTTTTTATTTTGAAAAAATGCTCCGTCAAGAAATGAAGTTGTCAAAAATGGACACGTGGCAATTTAACCGGATTTTCTTGCCGTTGGCACTTATGATATATTTTGCTCCGATTTTGATGCTTTTAAGTGTACCGTTTATAACTTTTGGCACTTTAAGTATCCTTTCGTGTCAAGTTTTGACACTCCTGAGATTCGTACCTCGAAAAAGATTTGGTTTCACTTTTTACCTTCGACCCAGATCAAGTACATGTCCTTTTTCTTCATCGATCTCTGCTGCCTTATTCAACGTTTAGTATTGGCTTGCTGCTGCAATTTACACCGCCCATGCCACTATTAAAGATGTAAGTCATGCAGTATAATCTATGATCAGTGTAAGCCATGCAAAATAATTTATGACCAGTTAAGCGGTTGTAGTTACCGACAAATCTTGTAAGTAGCAAGAGACTTCAATATATTGTTTATTACATCTTTCATCTCTTTGTTTTTCTCCTCCAGGGCTGATGGGTCATTTCCTTTTGGCTACTTTTTGTTTATATGGGGAATGCTCGAGACTGATGATGACTTTCCATCAAAAAGCGAGGAGTGTCAAGAGTATGTATAATAACTAATAAGGACTGCACGAAGAGATACGACTGCATAGCTAAAGCTGAACCGGCTTGTTTTCTCTTGAAGACCAAGTTTAGCATGCCCCGTGTCTTCAAGCTTACCTGTTTATTCAAGTTTTTCGTGTCCTGAGGACCTTTAACAGCATTTCGTTTTGGTGTCTGTGTTCAGCAATTCTTTGGTTTTAGAGGGTACCTGGGTAGTAGCCCAGTTATGGTATTGTACAGATGATTTTGAGCTTACTGGCTCTTTCAAAGCCCTTGAATGCAGGATTTCTGATTCTCAGGTGTAAACAAATTTTGAATCTATGAAGGTGTACGTGGTTATGCAGATGAGCTCTCCATGTGCTATTCATATAGTTCGCTCTTTGAAAAAAAATAAAAAAACGCTGACAATGACACCTAAATCCAAAGGCTGATGCCATGATGGGTGTTCTACTATCTACTGCTGTGCCCCAAGTTACTTAAAGTGAGATTCATAAACGGGTCTGTCCAAATGCGAAAAAGAAAAAAAAATGCTGAATTTCTTAATGCTGACATGCACCAAAAGAAAGTCAAATCTGTTTTTACGAGTTTGTATGACCCCCTCAAAAAGATGTTGCAACACACCTTTGGTAATCTCAGCCACAACACCATTATGATAGCTTATAACACGGTTGAACGAGCTAAGCTATCTGAAGTCCCCCACTGAAACTTGTGATTTGCAGCATATAGAAAGGTAAAAGCAACATAAACAGTAGGGGGGAAATATAGAATGGTCTAAAATCGGTCATTGAGCATCTATTCACCAGAATAGGTAAAGCTTGGTATTTTATTTCATCCACCTCAGAAATAATATAGCCCAAATGCTTCTGGCCAGAATAGGGAAAGCTTGGTATTCTATATCACTCGTCCAGATCAGAAATAGAAGAGGCAAAATGCTTCTGACATCTATTTTCTACTCATACTATCTGCAAATACTAAATAGTCTGTTGTGCACTCACAGAAAAATGCACTAATGCAGATGTCTAGCAAATCATTTTCAGAGTTAACCTTGTCTGCATATTTGCTAGCAATAAGCAATTTGATGCAGAATTAGTTCCTAAAGTTAATGATGACGCTACTTGCATGGGGCAGTTGACTGACACAAGTGTGTTGAACTCTGCTAACACCAGTGACGAGCCTCCCCAAACCCAATCCCAATGAGTCGAAGAGTTAGAATTGATGCAGAATTTCCCACCATCTTTCTTCCAAAATTTCACAGCTGATGCAAAATCCTATTCCAAAAAATTGATGCAGAATTTGCCTGCGAGGGAGTTTTGCAAGGCTTAGGATTTGTTTAATTACTTATGTCAACTTTTGGATAATTCAAGAACAATAAGAGCCAGACCAGAGTCATTTCATTTTTCATCATTCAATTGGGAAGTCACAATGTCAGCAGTCATAAATTGCTTTGGATGGACCGAACATGAGAAACAACTTCCTGTCGAACTACATCCCTTCGTATTTTTCCTGTAGTAGTGGTCGGAAAAGGCTTCTTCCAATGAATGAAAGTTTTTGGTATCTTAAACCTGCAAAGAAAGTAAGGATATGTTCTTTTGGTTGAGAAGATCGATAATGATGGATAAAACATTAAATGATCAACATATGCCTTGAAGTTCACATGGGTGCATGCATGGATTGTGTGTTTGGGAGAGAGTTTTTAGGATCAAAGTAGCTGGAGATTTGAAAGAGCAATACCCTGTTAAATTCCTGTCTCTGCAGTATTGTCGAAGAATTTCATCAGACAAGAAATGTTCTTCTTTTTCAGCTCCAAGTTCATGGCTTTTATCAGACCAAAGCCAGTTCTCTTTCACATGAATACACCCAACAACCATCTCAGTTAGGCGAGCTTCAGGGATTCCCACGATGACAATTCCAGCAACTGCTGGATGTTGGAACAGTATTGCCTCCACCTATGTTGTGAAACAAGAACATGTCCCAAGAAAATGAGCTGAGATTACTTCCCTTCATGTTAGCTAACCATGATTTTGACAAAATAAAACAGGTTCATCATTGAAAACATGGAAAAGTATGTATCACATTCAAACCTATCAACAAATCTATGCTTGGTCAAGGAGAATAATTTCATTTCTAAGCCAATACATAGCCAATAAATTCTATTACCTCTTCAGGGTAAACATTTTCTCCCCCAGTCTTGATCCGACCACTTTCTCGACCAATGAGCCACACCTGACCATGCTCATCAATGGAACCAACATCGCCAGTGTCAAACCATGAATGACTGCTAGAGACTGATGACCGAACTTGATCCCAGTATCCAATCATCAAATGTGGACCTCTGGTTAGAATTTTCCCAATGCCAATTGAATCATCAGCATCTGTCCTCAATTCAACATGTGGAGCGGGTTTGCCGACACAAATACCTTGTGGTCTTTGAACTGAACTGAGGTCTGTTCCAACGGGAAAATGAGGGGGCTGGTAGGAAAATGAGAAATGTGGGTCATAGAGAGTCATGAACGTTAGCGAAGAGCAAGTCTCTGTCATTCCTGCATATTGAAAAAACAAATGAGAAAAAATAGTATGATAAGCACAGTAGTTCGATGGACATTGCTAGCAGGTTCTATTCCAACTAGCATTGAAGTAGTGCAATTAACAGCATATATGGTTTAGAGGATGCACACCATAGGCTGAGAGAATCTTAGCTCTCGGGAAGAAGTTGCTGGCTTCTTTGATAAGATTGATTGACAAACTTCCTCCGCCATTTAATATCTTTTTCAGAGAGTCTTTTACTTTCCATGCTCCTTTCTCCCTGAGGAAACTAGGAATTAAGCAAAAGTACCCCTTGAAGAGCATAACTTGGAATTTAGATCATATAAGTGGCTGAACTCTACAAATTATATTTAGTATTTACATTGCTCGTTAAAGATCACTCTTTATAGACAACCTGAGAAAGGATACTAGATCAGCGACCATGGTTGGAACAGTGATCAAAGCGGTGACGTCCTGTTTCTCGATAACCTCAATGGCCAATTTAGCTTCGAACTTGGGTATTAAGACATGGCAAGCTCCAGCCATTAACATTGCCATGGCTGATGAGAGACCACCAATGTGGCACAAAGGAGCAGTATGCAAATAAACCTGCAAAAATTGAACAAAAGAAATTTACTTGTAATATCACTCTGACTCTAATTGCTCGCTAACCTTTCCAAATATGGAAACAATCACTTGAAGACCTATTTTGACAATGACTATAGGATTTTTGATTGCCAACCAAGCATGAAGACAATAAAAGAGAAGAAACTTGGAAAGGGCATACATCATTCTCACTGTAACCACATATGGCTAGTTTTGCCATAGATTGCATGAATAAAGCTGAATGGCTTATGGCAACTCCTTTTGGCTTTCCAGTAGTCCCTGAAGCCAATAACCCCAATAAAACTAAATATCTGGAAATGAAAACTCAGTAAGTGCCATGTGTAACTACGAACTTCCAATGCCACATTTTTCCTAACTTAGGCATCAAAGTGGCATATAATTGACATACTGACCCCACATGTGAAGATCACAGAGAGGAAAGTGGATTTATAGAGAGAACCTACGCCCACAGAAATCTATGAAGTATTGGAATACAAGACAACCGCAGAACCTAGAAAGCAATGTTACACAGTAATCCTCTAATTTGAGAATCCTCCAAAAAATTGCCAAGAAAGATGGACAAAAAAGCTTTTTCTAGGGAGTCTTGTTCAGAAGTAAGGTCGGTGAAGTATCTTAAGCAACAGGTGATCAACCCAAAAGAAAGCCATATATACTTAAAAGATCTGATATGGTTTACTCTATGGCAAATCTGATATGATTGAAACATTTTGAAAAGGTAATCAAACCAAAAAAGAACCATTTTGTATCATTTCGTATGACTGAAACTTTGAAGTAGGTAATAAAATGGACAAAAGCACCATTTTTATATCTCTATGGGTGTATGTGTGTGCTTGCACCGTCACATGTCTCTAAATAGGATCTGTCACTTCATTAAAGAGTAAAAAACCTATCTTTCACACAAAATCACCCATTGAGGACTACAAAAAATACTTGTTATTGGCAATAAGAGGAAGTAAAGACTATACCAGAGGTGAAGCATATTATAACGGAACCATCACGAGCCCAGACATAGTCAGTAGTTGAAAAGGAACTTGGAGGAGTTATTTGATGCAGATCCAGCATGCCCATAGTGGATACTGGCACATGAAGAGAGGCTGGTTCAATGATACTAAGAATATCATCACTTTGTACATTGAATGGTGGGTAATATTAACTTCTTCTTCTTTTCATCCAACAACTACTTTGGACTTCAAGAAAGCAACTCACCATTCACATTGCTTGAAAATGGTGAAGAAAGGAAGCCCAAGGAAACATGCCATTTTAGAGAAGGTATACTATCCCTGTGGAGTTCAGAATACCAACTGATACAACTCTCATCTGTCACCAACATCACAGGGCTTACAGCTAACATGGCCAATCTAACTTCATTAGAACTCTACAATCAAGATTTTAGAATGAATTAATGCCATCATATAGATGTACATATCATAAAACAATCGCCATCATGACTTGTAGGGGTTTTCCCTACTTCTTTAATTTTCTGTTTGACAAAAGAGACAACTAAGTCACTGAGATCTGCCAATTTCGGCAACTAAGCTACTGAGATTGGCTAATTTCTCCACCAGCATGATTAGATGCAGAGACTTTACCATCTTTTCTGTTTTTCCACTTCCATATTCCACATAGTCATGACTCAGTTACACACATGCACAACTTGCAACAATTTTAGTATCTCTTACTTTTTGGTTCCAATTCACAACATTGCATTCATGCGCTGGTCAAATTAAATATCACGTGAGCATTCAAAAGGTAAAGCGTATAAAAGATTAGCTGCTCATCATGCTAAAATTTTCATGAAGTCAGCTCATGATGGACTGATGCGTCGTATGGGGAGCCTGCTTATGTCCCTGAAATTTGACAAGTTACTTTACAACGTCGACCATGAATTTTCGTTCTATCCAATTTATGCATTCAAATGTATAATTGCCAATACAGAGGATTGAACCTCTTGATTCAATAGTTCAGCCAAACTTCACTCACCCATCTGTAGTTTAGAGGAGCGACTATCCCTCCAACGAATGCAACAGCAAGTAGCCACTCCAAGTAGCAGTCACTAACATGAGAAAACCATCAAATTTGAGAAAAAAAGATGGAAAAAGTAGCTCACACTAGTAAGAGAAGAAAGGGATGATCGATTCATCATAACAAGAAGCAAAGCCGATGATCAGTTCTGCAACAACGAATCTAGTCATCTCATTGGCTCTCTATCCCACTTCAACTTTAACCCAACTACATTGATTCATCGAAGAATAATGTCTGTCACTCATTACACATTTTGCTTGATAACTCAACACCGACATTCTGTGGTAGCAAGATTTAATACTAAGAACCCAGAAGATAAGACATCCTGCTGAACCTTTTGCACCTCCTACTGATGAATGCTGAGAAAAAAGAATTACAACATGTTCACAAGTGAAGAAAAAAAACGGACCTGTTATATGCAGAAATTGCGACGACGTCACCGGGCTTCAGGCCAAGCCGAAGCAGAGCATGAGCGAGCCTCGAAACAGCTTCCACGAACTGTGGTCCGGTCATTTGGCGGCCGCCGGCGACGGTGACCGGGGAGTTCCGCCTCGTGGTGGCTATACGGCTCAAGCACTGGCATATATGTGGCTCTGAGAAATAGCCCATTTCTTCTGGCGCTGGGAGACGGAAGACAAATTCAGGAGGCGGGTCTTGGGACGTTGTTGAAGAAATATGGGAATCGCGCCCATGTATGGACTGGCGGTGCTCGTGGACATAGGAAACCAAAAGCTTTACGGCAAAGACAAACCAAGTTAACTCTTTTATCTTATCTACAAAATCGTTATCCAATCATGCGTAGAGTCGCATACCCCATTTGTCGGATCTGCTTTGCGAGTTTTTTTTGACATCGTAAATTAGTATAGTTAAAGAAAAATTATGGACATGAAAGTGATTAAACTTAAACTGAATGTGATTAAGAAAAGTTAACGGTGAATATGAAAAATTACTGATGCGAGTTACAAAACAATGTAAAGGAAAGTTGTGATCAATTAAATATTGTACTAACAACGACACTAAAAGAGATTTACTACTAATATAGGTAGATTGTCATTTTATTGTGGAATATTAAGATCAGTGAACTTACAACCATTGATCATAAGGATATTTTATAGATAAATTACTAGTAAGGATAGACACGCCAGAGTAAAGTTATGATCGAATAATTTACTAGCAATAGGAAATTGGACAAATTTCTAATTTTTTATGGAATGTTAAGTACGACAAGATTTATAGAATTCACAATGAAAGAAGTGAAATTATATCATGTAAAGAAAAGTTATGAAATGATATGTAACAAGCAAAATAGCTATTAATCTGGAAAATTACAAATGTCAAAAAAAGGTTACGATCAATTAGGTAGGATTTAGTCCCGTTTTTCTCTTAGGTGTGGCAAATTGAGCTCCAACTTTCAAGAGGGATACCAAAAACACTGACTTCTACAATTGGGACAAATCTAGCAACCCATTAATTTCTATGAAAATAAAATACTTAATTACCTTGTTGCCCTCTCAAACTTTATATATTGACAAGAATGCCATTATGACTATATGACCTTGAAAACGCTTACTTTTTCATTCTTTCTTTTTACAGAAAGTTCCAAAAACATTTTGAAAGATAAAAATGGCGATGGAAAGCCACGTATATCTCCTCCCTTGGTATACGACTCACTAAGTGGGTAGTAAGGCGAAGTTCTCTCTCTCAGTATTCTTTTTATTTATTTGGCGATAGAAGAGAACAATGTTGGTTTACTAATTAATTACCAAAAAAAAAAAAAAAAAAATGTTGGTTTACTAAAACGAAAAAGTGCTTTCGCCAAAGGGTGACTAAAAATTGACCAGCAAGATAAAAGGCCCAAAACACAACTTAGACATTGAAAAATTTCTATACATCAAAGCAAATCTTTTGACGCCCATATTGCCACGCGAATTCGATTGTGAATTTTTTAACCTTTGAGATCAATCACCCTTCTTTCCCTAATGCGGGAAAGTTTGCTATTTCTTGATTTCGATTGAACATCCTGGAACTAGGGAACGCAACCATTCCAACAAAAATCCAGTCGATTGGATGTTAGACGAGGGTTTAATCGCTAATCGAATTTCAATCAAACCTTCTCATACTTGAAAGAAAAGTCCCAAAGCCCGAACTGGTACCTAGAGGTTTTGAAATTAAATGAAGCTTTTCAAACTTCTACCTTATAATAGAGCTCTTCAACAACCGGTCAATAGACCCGAGTTTTAGGCCCAATGTAGGTTGAAATATTGGGTCTCTAATTTCGTGATTTTACCTACCGACATTGGGTTTGTTGGAAATCTCTCGACACGAGCATTCCATAACGCTAAAATCTCGTGGATGGAGGAGATTAGGGCCCAGAAAGGGTGAGCCTCATGTTGAGGCAGCCCGAAATCCTTGGAAATACCCCCCTCCATTGATCTCTTTCTCTTGAAACCCTCTCAAATTGCGTCTAGTTCTCATCTTGAAATCCTCTCAAATTGCGCCTTCACATATCATTCTATTTGTGTAGGTACCAAAACTTTCACACTTTTAAAATGAGTCTATTCACTCGTTTTAATACATATAAAACTGCATGCTAAGATGTCACAATAACTATTTAAAATTGTAGAATCTAAAATACTTGTTATGTTGCTCGGTTAAATAGTGAAAAAATTGCATGTTCCTAGCCCATCATACCACCAAAATTAGATTTCGAGTCATATGATTTGTCGTTGTGCAGTCGAAATGTCATAATAGATTATGCAAATCAGTAGTCCTTTAGAAAAACTGCTTAGATATGGAATTAGGTTACGATGCTGGCTATAATAGACATACAATAGAATGCATGATGTTAGTGTTGTTGATATATAAACTGCGTAGTTTGGAGGAATACAAGGTGATTAGAATATTGACATGTTGCATAGAAACCCACTTTATATGTCAGTCGATCCATAGGTAATGTACCGAAGGGATTTGAGTTTTGAGTGTAGGATAGGCCATGACAACGTGGTTAGGAGTCCAATATCAATACTCATTGCGATTCGAACTCATGAATTGGGCATATTGAAATCAAATATGTTTTTATTTTTACCTGGGGAAAAGAAAAATGATGCGTTTCTGCATAAAAGTTATCAGGTCTAAATAAAGCCGAAAATTGCATAAATGACTCATCCCAGGCATATTTTGTACATCAGCGTATTTTCATATCAGGTCACATCATGGTTATGTTTTTCTTAGTTATCATTGCATGTTTTAAATTTGACTAAGCCAAGAACAAAATAGAAGAACATCCTTGTCCATCACTTAAAGTGTGATTATGTTATTACTTATCTCTATATTCATTTTATTGTTATGTCGAAATTACTAAAATTTGTAAAACTTAGATTCCGTTCGTTTCACGAAAATTGCATTGATTGAAGAAAACAGTTTCTACACTCATTTTCTCCTATCTCACACCTCCTATTAAATCCCACTTCTTTATTATTATTTTTTAATAAGATCAAATTTTATTATTTTTTCATTTTCTTTTTTCTTTCTTTCTTTTTGCTCTTCTTTTTTGGCCATTCCCCGGCTACGCGATTGCCCACGACCTGCAGATGCATTAAACAAGAGATTTGGCATCTTTTGAGAGCAATCTTTTGAGAGCTTGACCATACAAATTGTACGTAGCAAGAGTCGATTTAATTGGGATGACAATTTGAACATAGTCATAGCAGGGCAAGAGGAACTTGATCTTTATGCAAGGTTAATTTTTTTCATCACTCGTCATCGACTATTATGTGATCTGTTTTTTCCACATCTGCTATTGAAGTCCTCTTTCATGAAATGAATGGATATTGACCTACCTATACCCTTGCAATTAATGGTATCAATAAATCCTGGGCTCATGAAGATGGTTTTTTGATGATTCATTCTTTGTTTCGATCATGCACCATCAATTTGATTAATTTGTACCCCTAATGACTTTTATTTCTATCATTTATTTTTAACCTTTATAGGTGATGGTTGGATTTGTTGCTCTCAAACATACCCTGAGTTTTCTGATTATTGAAATACTTATACCTTTCTATTAGCAAATCTTTTAGCCAGACATTATTGTGCAATGCTGGTAGAGTGTGGTCAATGAATTACAATAGAAGAATGAGCACTGTGCATATCACTGTAAATCTAAACTATTTGGTTTGACTTCTTGCGTTAGTTTTTGCAATGATCATCATTCCCATGGAAAGTCTTTGAACAAGATAATTGATATGTATGATGAGTAGGCATGATGATGACAGCATGGGTGGAAAACGCATCGCCTCAAGGGGACTGGGTTAAGCGGCATGGGAATATTTATGTGCAAAAGCAGTTCATTCCAAATAGGCATGATGATTACAGCATGGTATGAGATGCCACTAGTCTTGTAGTGTGAGTTACAGTTATCGTAAGAAGGTGTTGTTACAAAGAGCCAGAGAGACTTATAGTCTTCACATTGGTGGACAGAGGAAGTGAAACTTCATATTCTGGAAAGCATGCTGATGCTCACATGACACCGCCTTAGACTTGCTTTTCCAGAAGTTTTTCCAATAAAAAAATGATGATTGAGTAGGAAAATTTTTGAAGGCAAACTCACCGACTCAAAAAAAAAGATCTTCTTGAGGAAGGGGTGAAGCCATTCTCCCTTCCAGATTTAATTCATGTTTGCTTGAACAACCTCACAGTGATAAGTTGTTCCTGACTGGGTCCCTGATTAAATTCATCCAATCAGTTTGGCAAGAGTACACAGGGTCATTGATCACAATTGCACAATAAATAACTTGCCAAAATGAATAAATACCATAGATATAGTATACACACCAGTGACAGCACAGTACAAAGGCACATGGTACTGTTACATGACATGAAGCTTTAGCCCACCTTTGACCCATCATCCAAACAACAGAAAAATTAAACCGTCTTTGGCAGTATTGAACATGCAAAGGGTTACACAGCAAGAGGTACAGAAATGTCTCAAGAAATTTTAAGTTCAACAATTCCATGCTCAGCTTTTTTTACTTGTTTTTCACTTGACTTAGCTTTATTGAAACAATAGAACTTGTAAGAGGACTAGACCTTGCCACAAGCCCACCTCAAACTTCTTTACAAAATGGACATCTCAATAGATTACACCAAGACACCCCATTTCTTAGACTAAATTTTCTGAACAATCATTGAACTCCAAACATTCTACGTTAATGTAAATCTAAAACACACATAACAAAATTAAGCACCAAATCAACATACGCTTCAAACTTGACAAAGTCTAGTATTCCTAGCTTTCCAAATATTGTAGGAAGAAGCACTCCAAGGAAGCTTGATACAGAAAACAGTGATAAGCTATGGCTTTCACCTATTTAGAAGACTGGCCAAGCTCTTCAGACCAGATAACAGCAGATCTGGACATGCAGCATAGCCCAAGAACTCGAGTCCAAACAGCTATCAAGATGTTAGAAGCAAACAGCAGATGATCACTACTTTTTTATTATACTTCACAAAGACGGAATTTCAGAAAGCTCTGCTGTGCCATTAAAATATTTATTCACTTATAAGTAACCCATTGTGCCCACAAAGCCAGCAAATAAGAGTATATTAGAAGTTAGAAGCAAACAGCAGATGATCACTACTTTTTTATTATACTTCACAGACAGAATTTCAGAAAGCTCTGCTATGCCATTAAAATATTTATTCACTAATAAGTAACCCATTGTGCCCACAAAGCCAGCAAATAAGAGTATATTTGGTATGTTTGAGTAAACCATAACCACATTACCTAGTGCCAAAGAAATTTTGGAGCTCTACTTTGTAGTTTATCTAAAGCACTTCCAACAGAAAACTAGTCATCAGCAGAACCAAGCCATACAGCTTATCCTCAATCAAGCAATGTGGGTTAGAAACTTCACGTAAAGATGCTTGAAGACTGACTAGCTTATTAGATGTGGGAAAAATCAGTCATCAACCCTCACAACACAATATACTTTTGATTGAAGTGGAATTCCAACAGCGTAGACCATTCTGCTAAAAAGATATTACAGTTTTGATGGGAGATTTTTAGATACTCAAAAAGATGTCACCTGACAATCTATGCCGGGTGATTATCTCATACTGCTGGAGCACATATGTTCTTACTTCTCTTTGGCATCACTCTCAACTTTTGTCTCTACCTCACTCCTTCTTTCGAATTATCTCTCAGCAAATCCCTCATAATCTCAAGTTCACCTTTTCTCTCTATCTCTTTTGCTGCTTTGTAGCTTCTCCATTCATCTTGCTCACTTTTTGGTCCTCTCCTCCCAAATACTCTCTTAAGTTTCTTCTGTTCCAATCTCAACCCCTTGAGTTACTTAAAATGATTAAACCCATAAATGCACGCAATCAAAATTTCAAAGAAGCTCCGTCATATTAATTTTCATAAATTTCAAAGGTGTTGATTTCATAAGAAGCTCCATCACATCTTTAAAGTTGTGCCCTACCCACAGAAGTTCAACAATTAAACTCTTCATGAATCAATATGATATCTCTTTTCCTCATGAAAGATTAATATGGTGACTAAATATCCAGAGAAAACAACACAACCAGGAAAGGACATGCTTCTTACAATTGAAGCACTGTGGACCCTTTTCAATTGAAAGTAAAATCTTGTGATGGTTTTCTTGGGAACTAGAAGAGACAAACAACAAGATAAAGATTAGGTATAAGAATAAAATAACATAGAGGAATTACAATCCGGCTGCTTCAAAGGTTTGAGACTTTTAGAGTCAACAAATGAAACTGACAATGGAAAAGAATGTGATGACCACCACCAGTCTTGCACGAATGCTATTAAATACAAGTTTCTTTTGTCTTCTTCTGAATTTTGGGCAATTGTAATACAGGTAAAGAAAAAAAAACTTTACCAACTTAAGGGCTTTTTTGCCTATTAGTTATCTAGGGTCCGTACAGACATAAGAGGTATGGTATTAGCATGAGGCCTAGCATCTATGAACCTACGTGAACAATCTGAGGCGTGAGCTGATGCATCCTTAACTGACAAGTTAACTTATTCTCCATGTACACAAGAATCAGATGAACAGCTGATAGAGCTTGAGTGACTCTTGTCAATCTTTAGTGCTTCCATTAGAGTAGATGCCTGATTGATTATGGGCTGATAGGTGCCAATTTACCTTTTAGGTGGAACATATTGTACAAAAGCTCCGAATATTTGTTGAGATTGCTGACGACAAAGTATCGTTTTCCTGAAATCAGCAGCATCAATGTTTCTGAATCATGCAAAGATACCAAGGGAAAAACAATTTGTCCATTCTATGAGAACATGTCCCTGAATAGTTTCTTTAATAAAGAGGATAGCAAATGTGTTTATTTACCTAACAAGCTAAGTTACCCTCCATGTGTGCTAGAATCAGATGAACAGCTGACAGAGCTCATGTGACTTGTCAATCTTTAGTGCTTCCATTAGAGTAGATGCCTGATTGATGGGCTGATAGATGCCAATTTACCTTTTTAGGTAGCACATAATGTACACAAGCTTGGAATGCTTGTTGAGATTGCTGATTACAAAGTACCGTTTCCCCTGAAATCAGCAGCATCAATGTTTCTGAATCACGTAAAGATAACAATGGAAAAACAATTTGTCCATTCTATGAAGACATATCCCTTAATAGTTTCTTTAACAAACAAGATAACCAATGCATATTTGTATCAAGGTAAAACAAAGTGAAATTCCGAGTAAAGAGAATGATTTGTAAAGTATACGCCAAAAGCAGATTTTTTTTTTTTCAGGAAGGAAAGAAAAAGGAGAGGGGGGGGAGTTGAAACAAATGACATCATAGATGCCAAATTCACTTTGGTAAGAGTTGGAGCTAGTTTTCACTTATCTCCTCAACAGTGCAAGTTTCTCCAACAATCCTCCTCACAAGGTTTTCAATAACTGAAAAAAGGAAAGGCAGGGAGGTTATGCACCTTGGCATCCTTTGTTCTGTGTACCAATGGCTCCCCAAGTAATTTTTTTAACATAATAACTACAAGTGGCAGCAACTATTAAATTAACAACTCAAGGGGAAGCAGCACATCTAATATTGAGAATGAGAAATCCTTGCTTGAGGTAGACAGCCACAAAGAAATTAAAAAATTGTGTCTGGACCATGCCAACACATTTGTGCAGTAGAGATTACCTTGAAAAAACAATTCCAAAAAGTGAAACCTCCTATGACTAACCACTCAATCATCACATTCAAGTGTAACTACATAATCTAGCACCTTTTGCATTCAGTGCCAAAGACTATTTACCTATTCACGTTTGAATTTGAACCTCTGAACTACTCAGAGTTCTTCAAGGAACAGTTCATAGAAAAGTGCTATTTTCAGATGAACTGAAGCAGTTCAAGGATTCTTCAAGCTCGCAGGATGACCTACATGAAAAGGGTGATATTATATGCATCATCACTGCCAAAGGCAAAAAGTGCTATGCATTGGTTGCATCTGCTTAATGGCATAAAATGACAAAATGGAAGCAGAGAGAAAAAATTATATGTGCCACTGGGAGCCTTCCTACATAATGGAAATGCTAAAAGTCCAGAAACATGTTCACATATGAAGATATAGGCTTCAAAATGTTGACCGTGGCCTAACCTCATGAATTTTCTATAGCCCTCATGATCAGAATTCCAAATTTTTCCAAATTTTAGAAATTGCTTAAGAATCAATCTGCAAAACATGGATTGCCACAAGTTGGTCAAGCATGGACAAATACAGGGCTTAAAGCTGTGATCAAAAGTATGAAGATCGAATTCATTTAAAGGACAAGTTATCAAATTCAAGAAACATAGAATTAAAACCAATAGTTCGTTAATTTTCTTAATATAGTGTAGGATCGGTTACATCTAGGTTTCTGCATAAGGTTAACATAGAATGGTTCGATAGCCATGGCACAAGCAGGAGAAGGCTTCAAAACATTATAGTTTTCAGACTCCTCCAATTCAATTTTACTATCTGCCTTACAGTCTCAATTACAATTAGCTCTTCTATAGTAAATGATAGACCAGAAGTGTCCTCCCAAATATCTCATGAACTTGGCTGCTCTGGATACTTCTTAACAGGACCATATTCGTCGAATAGGCACCATGTGCTGCTCAAACAGATTTCACTGTATTGTCCTACATAGCTCTATTGATCGCACTTAGGCCAAAGTTCACTATCCATCAAAATTTCAAGCTTTGGGAGATTATAATAAATAAATTATTTACCAAACATATGTAAACTTTACATCAAATGAATCCGGTCCTTGAACAGCACTAGACACCTCACTCATCGTTAGCAAAAGAATATGATAGAAAAGGGAGAAGGGGGAAAAATTCTGTCAATGAGAATGAGCAATAGAGAGTGCATCAACTCTTAAAACAGAGTATCAGAGAAAACTAACAGAATAATCTAGAAAGTTGTAGCTGGAACAGAGGTCTGCTTTTTTAGGAAAGATCCTGCCAATGCGATGCCAAAAAGTAAGAAAATCCTATCCTGAGGAAACAGGCCATAGCCCTAACAGTTTATATACTGCCAGTTGAAAAAACTAAACATCCAATAAGTTCTTGCATACTTCCACTAGAGTCATCACCAAGAATTCATTGCATGAATCATTCAAATAATTTCTAATGGGAAATAAAGAGACATAACATCACCAGAATCTCGAACCTGAAATGAGCACTTTCCAGATATACCTGCAATTAAGCTTCAGGGCATACCTCCCTCATACAATTGCTGACTAAAATTTGCCAAGTAAAATGATTGGGCAAAAATCCACTCTCTATTGCACCTCGTAGGAATAAACATGCGTCCTCAAACAACCCCTCCTTGCACTGCCAACTGATCAAAGTGTTATATGTAATAACGTCTGGGCAAATTCCTTCAAGTTTTAGCCTGTCAAACAGATTTAAAGCCTCACGCATGCGGCCTTCCCTGCATAGGCCATTCAGGAGGCTGTTATATGTTACGATGTCAGGTGTCAAACCTTGGTGAATCACATCCCTTAAGAACTCAAGTGCTTCTTGTACTCTTCCAATTCGACCAAGGCCATTAATCAAAATATTGCAAGAGATTATACTGGGATGAAGTCCTTTTCTGGTCATTTCTTCAAATAATCCTAATGCTCGATCAACAGCACCAGCTTGACAGAGTGCCTTAATCAGGCCATTATAAGTGATATTATCAAGAGGACACCCTCTAAATATCATTTCATTTACAAGCTTTAGAGCTTCTTGAATCTCATTCCTCTTTAAGAAGGCATGCGTCAATATATTATAGGTAACGGTATTAGCAGCCACTCCTCCTAATAACATGTCATCGTACAATCCCAAGGCCTGTTCCAAGTTATCATCCTTGGTTAGTCCATGTATTAATGAATTGAATGTATATATGTCAGGCTTACATCCTTTGTCTGTCATTTTGTCGTACATTTTCAGGGCTTCAGGAATTCTTCTTTCCTTACAAAGAGCGCATATGAGACAATTGTATCCCACTACATTCAGGTTGATTCCCTTCCCTGCCATCTCTGTCAGAAGACAATTAGCTTCATTTAGGTAACCCAGTTTGCAGAGTGCATCAATCAAAATTGTGTATGTGATCACGTTTGGCTTGCAACCATTTTTGTCCATCTCATTTACCAAGTCCCATGCAGAGTGCAAATGCCCCTTCTTACAAAGTCCATAGATTAGTATGTTGTATGAAAAGGCATCAGGCTTGTAGGGACTATCCAAAAGGCAACAGAACAGAGACTTTGCTTCATCAAATCGTCCGGTCATCACATATCCACTCAACATAGTATTAAAAAGCACAACATCTGCACTGGGCATTTTGTCCCATAAAGCCCTTGCTTCATCAACTTTTCCCACCTTGCATAGAGCATGAATCAGAACCCCATAAGTAAAACCATCAGGGGTAAACCCGCGAAGAAGCATGCGGTCAAACAGTTTAGCTGCCTCATGAATTCGGTTGAACTTACACAAACCGCCTAAAATGTCATTAAAGGTCTGAACATCAGGTGTGCAACCCATAAGGAACATCTCATCCAGTAATTTCAATGCATCATCAACTCTATTCCCCTTCGAAAGTGCATGAATAAGAATTTGGTACACTGCTGAATTAGGCACACAGCCATGTCTTGTCATATCTCTTAATAAAGAACATGCTGAATCCACCTCGTTAATAATGCAAAGGGCCTTCATCACCACAAAAAAAGTATAAACAGTAGGAGAAACACCTTTACTCAACATGTCATAATATACATTGGGTGCAACATTTGGACAGTTCTCAGCTACTAGTATGTCCAAAACAACATTATATGACCTAAATGTTGGTTTACAAGAATAAATACTTCTCATATCCAAGAGCAACCTTGTGGTTTGTCCAGGCAAACTAGCTCTTCCATAGTGTTTCATAATCATCAGAAAAAGGGACTCTCTAAAAGTAATCTGCTCTTCTTTCATTTGCAGCAACAGTCTATCAATGATCTTAAACTCTTTTGCTGCACCCAACTTATCAATCAAAATACAGTATACATCAAATGTGTGGGAATAGTTCTTCTGTGCACCTGTCCGCTCAAATAACTCCATCGACATCTGCACATCAATTGGAAGCACAAGCAATTTGCAAAGCTGATACGGTGAAATTCCCGTGAGTGACTTTCGCAGTTCTTGCAAATCAAAAGGTTTAAGTAACCTCTCCCACTCTGTCTCCTTGTCCGACTCTGACTCGTGCATACCAGGAAGAGTCCCAACCAAGTGTACTTTATCGGATTCTGCTGTACAAAGTGAACAATAAGCAGGCTCGAATAGAGACCAAAGAAGTTTGCCCCCTGATGGGGTGAGCCTAAACCTCCTTAACATTACTTTTGTATATCAGGCCCGACGATATATGGACTGAATTAAACCATATGCCAGTGGCTCATACTTTTTCCTCACATATATGCACTCAAGCAAATGCCATTCGAGTTATTGCTGCTGGATGCTGCCCCTCTGCCGGCCCATTGATCATCTGAAAGGTTAATCAAACCAGCAAATGATGAGTAATAATCACTAAAAAGTGTAAATATCAGACTGTCACTCCTAGTGTACTAGAATGAACATCTGCAATAGAACGACTTCGACACGTTCGTGATAAGAGTCCATAGTCATCAAAATTGCACATCAAGCGAGTCAAGTCACCCACAAAACCCATAAGAATCTGACCTTTGAATTGAGTCAATGACGAAAGTAAACACAAAAAGAAAGATTGGATCAGACAAGAAACGCAATTTTTTTTCAGAGTCAACAGTCGAGTCGTTTCTGAACCTCAATATCCCAGAAAAATTACATGCGACGGTCATTCTCAGCATTTTCGCCAGTTGATTAAGCAGAAGAAATGCAAAATCCGAAGGATTAGAGAGTTCACTGACGGAGACAGGAGACCGATAAGAGAGGACGTGCTTCTAGGCCGACGAGACTCCGACGAGGATCCGGCGCTGCATCATCGCTATGAGACGACGAGCGCGGAGTTCGCACGAGAGAAGAAGACGCGTCGGCAGTAAAACTCGACTGCCGGTGTCGTCATTGGCGGGACGACGACGACGACGACTCTAAGAGGCTCGATGAATCGGCCGCGCTGTATCGACGAGGTAGCGAAGGAGGCGTCGCTCGCCGAGATGGCAGTGGTCCTGGGCGCCACTAAGCGGGCGGGAGCGGGGGTCGCGACCGCCGTGGGCGGCAGCGGTGGCGAGAATCGCGCGGGGGAGGAAGAGAGTGCAAGACCAGAGTCGGCGTACCCCCTGATGCGATTTTAAGTTTAGTGACTGACGGAGAAGAGAGCGGTGCAATCAATTCTAATTCTAAATAATGCAAAAAAAATATTATCAAGTCCTGAACTTTTCTTTTTTATCGATTTTATCTACTTTTACTTTTGTTCTATTTTCTTATAAAATATGAAAATCGAAATCCATATTTAAAATTAAATCATCCCATTACAACTCAAACTTCTTAAAAATGTAGAATTCGAACTCTCATATCTCTCTTCCCATATAAAAAAGTGACAATATTTGGAATTCTTTGTAATAATTTTTTTTATGATCACTCAATTAATTTTGCTGATATAAAATATCAAGATTTAATATGGCATTTGTGGACGAGGTTCTGTGTAAAAAAAAAAAAAAAAGAATTTTCTTAAAATGAAGAAAAGGACAAATTCTTAAAAATATTATAATAGAAAAAGCAAAAGGTTTAAATAACAAAATTAAACAAAATGTCACCAGCTCGACTTTTAAGTCATTTTTCAATCAAGTGCCTATATTATTTTTCTTCAATTGAATATGTTAATTTTGTTTATGAGTTTTCATTTAAGTCGAGTGACGTGACATGTGATTTTTCTTGGTCACAAAATATTCCACGAAACCAAGCTACTTACTTAACCAGATTTCAAGGAAAAAATTAAGAAAAGTTTCACCAGCCATATATTATTTGGTGCAACAATGAAGAAATGGAATTATAAGTAAAAAGAAAGAAACGATCAAGATGCAACCAATAGTTTAATTCTTATAATATTAAGGATACCCTTTCCTACTTCCATCAAGAAATAGAACTGACTAATCATAAGACAAAAGGTTGAGAAACTCAATGCCACTATTATTGAACAAGTTGGAGCTAGGCATTCATTTCGCACTATTATGAATATGAAAATAATGAAAAAAATTGGATTCAATCCTCAATTGCTCCTATTGAAAATAGGATTGAATACGAATTCGAGCCACAGTACACGATTTCATAAAATCGTACAATTTTCCCAATCTAAATCAAGCAGGTTTTACATGAAGAAGATTTGGCTCAGCATTTTCTATTCGATACAGGTATGAAAAGTGGTATTCTTAAAAAAAAAAGAAAAATTAGAACTAAGTCACGATGATACAAGTCAATCCTTAATCCACGTATAAATAATCATTTCTCTTATATTTAACTTTTCTTTCAAAACTCAAAATTTGTTAAAGATTAAGTTTTAAAAGAATTATGAAATACTATATCAGTTTCCACATAACAAAAAACTAACTACACATTCATAAACATGATTTGCCTCTCTCTCTCCATTAATTGCTGCGCCCCTTCTCTGTCCTCCTCCCGCCGTTCGCGTTTTGAGCGCCCCCTCTCTCTTCTCTGTTCTTCTCCTTTTCGAGTCTCATAAAACCCACCCTCGTTCTAAAATCTGTCCCTCCCAAGAGCCCATCCATCGTATCCCGAGCTCAGATCCGCTTCTGGTGCTTCCTCATCACGCTCCGCATTCGTCGCTGTTCCAGCGCCCTGTGAAATTCCAATGTTGTTAGATTAAAACCCGATCCTTTCCTGTTTTTTGTTTTCTTTTTACGGGCTTAAAAGCATTTTTCATTCGATTCTTGGTTGAATCATGAGTCTGTCGAGCGTTCACACTCGTGTGGGTTTGATTGGCTTAGCTGGCATGTGAAGTAAGGTTGGTTTTGTGATGCAGATTGTGCAGAGGACATTCATAAGTGAAGGAGAAGAGATACTTGATTGCTCAAAGGGCTAGTTTTGTGGCGATTGTTTGGTTTTCTGGTCGCGTCCGCCCCACCTCGCCTTGGAGTTTATTTTTCATGCTAAAAGAGGTAAAATCGATACTTATTTCTTCTTTGGATATTGGAATTTCTGCTTATCACGACATTTCTGTGATTAATCATAACTGTACAGGTTGGCCGGATATCTCAGCTTCTTTTAAAAAGTGAACATGCTTTCATTAACACTGTCTATGTCGGTTGTGTGGACACTCGTGCCCAGGTATGTTGTGGTGTTTTGAATTTGTCATTGCACTTTCAAGCAAGTAGTAAGAATTTGTTTTGCTAGATTTGTTTTAACTCCTGGAGAAGAGCCACGTGCATCCTGATGTGCTTGAATTACTTCCCAACTGCAGTACTGTGCCTATTTGTTTACTGCATAAGTCTGTTTTATAGGTTGCATATGACCTCCATGCTTAGAATATTCTTCTAATGTTTCTTTACTTCTTTCTGGCTTATGGGATTCCATAATTGTGTTTCTTAAATTTAGGGTTTTATTTTAATTGGTTTTCATAATCAAGTCCTATCATCGCTGCGCATACACTATGATTGAAGTCGTTCTTGATTGAAATTAAGTTCAAAACTCTAGCGATTTGATGTCTTGATTTTAGGGGGAAAATTACCAAAAAATTTCTAAATATATTGCATTTGTGCCGATTAAGTTTTAAACTTATTTTTTTGAGTCAATTGAATATAAAAACCTTTTGGAATTGTACTAATTTAATTCATCTAGTCAAATTTGACCGAATAACCCGACATGGACACTAGCTGAAGTTGGTTGACAATTTTTTAATAGTATTTTAATTTTTTGAAATTTTTCATTAATTTTGTTATTTTTTATATTATTTTTCCTTTTCTTTCTTTGTCTCTCTTTTTTTTTTTTTTCCTTCCTCCTTCTTCCTGGCCAATCATTGGATTAAGGCAATGGCGAGCTCACCTCATTGTTACTAAGTAGGGGTGAGCTCACTTAAATTGGATGAGAGCTTACCTTAGTAGTGGCTAGGTGAGCTTGCGCTTGCTCAACTCGCCATTGGCCAATCGCTTCAATTTGACAATCGGCCATCACCTCAAGTCGGTTGCTTTGGAGTCGGAGGAGGGAGGAGGAATAAAGAGAGAAAGAAGAAAAAAAAAAAGAAAAGAAAGAAGAAGATAAAAGATAAAAATAATAATAAAAAATTCGAAAAAATAAAATTATTTTTAAAAATTATCTGCGATGCCACTCGACATCCAAGTCAATGCCAATTGGGTCAAATTTGGCGGAATGGACTGAATTAACACAATTGTAAAAGATTTAGAACTCAATTGGCCAACAAAATGAGTTTATGAATAAATTGACATAATTACAATAGGTTTAGGACATTTTTAATAATTTTGCTTTATCCTTTTTTGATCCTACTCTTGATTTAAAATTATTTCTTACATTTTTTTCTTCTTCCTTTTTTAATTTCATTAAAAGAAAAATTTATCCACATCCCTTCCAAATTTTTTTTTATCCTAGCCACTTTTCCTGTGCCTATTACATTTCAATGTTTCCTTCATGTTTGTCTTCTTTAAAATTTATTCTCCATTATTATAATCTAAGCAAATACTAATCACATATCGGAGTAAAGAAATGTTAGTTGTATATTCATATTGTTTACTTTATTTCCCTATAGTATTCTCGTGATCGTGAATTTTGCAATCTTGATTTTTTGTACAAATTTATTTAAAATTGAAGTGGTTGATGTATGCATTATACCCAATTTACTTAAAGGTTATCCTCTCACTCGTGCTTAAGTTATTTTTTAATAATATTTTCCCAGTATAAAAAAGGAAATATACAAATAATTAACAAAATGATTAGTTTTTTATCAGAAACACAATAATCATTTTATTATCTACCAAATAAACCTTTTTTTTCGGAGAAGAAATAAACAATTTTTGTTTCAAATGAGAAAAAAAAAAGGAAAAAATAAATAAAGAAAAAAGAAGGCAAGCATTAGTCTTAAATCAAGAGTGGATTTAACCTTAATAATTGTTGTTTGTCAAGAGTATCGTAATTTCATCTAAACAAAAGGAAAAATAAGACAAAAAGGTGAGAAATAGTTTTAAATAAAGAATGAGACTCACCAAGGATAATATAGTCATTTTAATGTAAATTGGGGGTGTTTGGAGCTAATAAAGGGGTGAAAATAGCACAAGCCTAACTAACGAATATATTACTTGCTTGGTACAAAGGCAAAATTAATTAAGAAATAAGTATATTATCATAATGAATACTTTTATTAGCTATTGAATATGATCATATGATATCTAGCTATCAAACAAGATCATATTTAGGGAAAATTACCAAAATTAATTAAGAAATTACCAAGTTAGTCCTAGATTTTTTAACAATTTGCCAATTGTGTCTTTTTGGTCAATTGTGATCGGAAAATGTTAGCGTTGCGATCTAGTTAACACTGACCATCTTATATGGCAAGTTGAAGTGCATAATTTTTTTAAAAATTTCTGGTTTTTTTTTTCTTTTTATAGTTTTTTGGGGAAAAAATAGAAAATAAATGGAAGGAAGGAAGGAAGAAAGAAAGAAAGAAAGAAAGAAAGAAATAAAGAAATCCAGAAGAATTTAAAAAATTATTCATGTCAATGCCGGCACACTACATAGGATGGTCATCATTGATGAGATCATCAAATTAGTGTTTTTCAGTTAAAATTATCTGGAATGACTATGTTTGTAAGTTGTTAAAAAGTTTGTAATTGAATTAGCACATATAAAATAGATTTAAGACTTTTTTAGTAATTTTTCTATTATATTTAAGTGTGTATGGATTAATGTTCATTTCATCGATAGGTTAGTTTCTTTAAACACGCAAAATAAATATATATTGTGCAAAGCTTTAGACATGTTTCTTTCATATGCGAACATATTTTTCTTCTATCAACACGAAATATTTGGATCCATTCGGACATGCTTGCTTATGTCTGAGACTCTAAATCAAGCTCAATATTTTAGTCTTTGTTGTACTTTCCTGAATTTATTTCCGTCTCAATAAGCTTTCTGATACGGCAATAAATGGAGAACAATTGAAGGAGATGAAATTGAATTGTCGTGAGAGCAACTGACATGTGAAAAGTAAAGAACCTAAAATTGAGGTAAATTCCATTAGAGAAAACTCTGAATACACTTTATTGAGAATGTTAGTACCTGATTATTTACCTGTTGACCTTTTTCTTTACACCTATCGGTCCTTTTTTTTTTTAATAAATAACTTATTTTATACAAAGCGTTTGCAAAGCAATCTCACTTGTGCTGTTTTGTTGATTGAGCAAACAAATACAAAAGCAATCTCGCTCGCATGTAGCCCGCGTAAGGACCGGCATAAATTAAAGAAAACATATTACTTTAATGGAACGATAGTTTTTCTCACTTGCTAAATATATGTAAGTATTGAAGCAATTAAGAAAGAAAAGAAAAGAAAAATTTTAGGAATAAATATCGTGGTCGGCCCAGAGTTGAAAAAGAGAGAGAAAAGAATAATTAAAATAATTAAAAGTTTAAAAAAATAATAAAAAATAATAAAAATTATTCACATCAGCATTACCATGCCATGCATGACAACCGACATTGATTAGACTAACATGTCTATGATTTCTGACCAATTTTGATCGGAAGAATTAAACTGGTAAATTATAAAAAGATTTAGGACTATTTTAGCAAATTGTTAACATGTTTAGGATTAAATTAGTGCAACTGAAATATTTAAGACTAAAATGACCACTGTACAATATGTTTAAGATTCTGTCGGATAATATTCCCTTTAAATTTAATATTTTCTATATTAGAATAACCTTCCTAAAATAATTTAAAATCTTGAAGTACTTTTTTTTCCCATGCATATTAATACAATTTCCTTGTCGTGTATATCCCTATCGATAATTTATATATGAAGCGACTTTACTTAATTTTTCAAATATTGATTCTTGGACACCCAAAACATTCATGTGCCTATGCTAGCATAAATAAATAAAGTCCCTCCTAGAAGATTTGTTGAATACAAAATTGACATGTGGACGTCAAGAGAGCTTGAAATGTAAAATTGAAAAACCACCCGTTCTTCCTTATAGACTTTTAGTTCTCGAACACCATTAATGGAGAAAGTGACAGATTAATGACCATATGGATATAATACATGAGTTACCGATTAATAGTTCAATGAAGATAGTTCGTAAATGCTTTTTGTAGATGCATAATTTTTCTCAAGAATTTTTATAGGAGTACCGTGAAGGCACTTGTTAAGTAATTAATTGATGAAAAATTATGGTTCTCAAGGCATTTATAATCTACCTTAAGTGTATAATTAGTATTTTGGAAATTGAAACTTTCCGTAGTATGCTTACCAAGGCCTTTTTATTAGTAAGATTATGTGAAATCATCCCATTAAAATTAGGGTTAGTAGTAAAAATCCGGATTGTATAATTTTTTTTAAGTAATATTGTTGGGTTGGCTTTGTTTCCCCTCGTCAGTGCACGGTCAATCCTAAGTTGTCCCCCTCGTGTCAGAATAATTGTAAAGATAAGAAAATTGCTAATCATTGCACTATGGCTAGAATACCATCCGTTTGGTTAAAATAAAAACTTACTTAAAGAACTTTTTTGTTTGTTTGTTTTGCCAATCAAGTTTTAAAAACAGATAATTTTTCAGATTTTGGGCACATTTAAAAGTTATACGCCAAAGTCAATTAGGTTCGTATAGTTGGGACTCTCACCTCCACCAAACCCTAATCGCTATCTTGGAACATGTTTGGTAACACTCTCGAGAACAATTAATTCTATTATTTTGTTCCCAGAAACAGATTTGGAATAGAAATCCGTTTGATAAATTTTTTGTTCCCTAGAGCAAATTTGTTCATGAGAATAGATTTGGAGTGGAATCGATAATAATAATAAAAGTTGCTTCTCGCTTTCAAGAACAATTTTGATAATCAATTTTGGTTTCTCTCTTTTTTCTCTCCTATGGTTTCCATTCCTTTTCTTCTTCCTCCTCCCAACCCCCTGCCACCCCCATCATAGCCCCATTGTCGCCCTTGGGCCACCATCATCGGGTGAGGTCTGGTGAGCTCATCGAAGCCCCATGAGGCCAAGGTGAAAACTGACAAGCTTGCCAGGCAGTGTGAGGTTGGCCTGGCGAGGCTCGGGCTCATAGTTTTGATCAAGGCTAAGCCTTGCCTAGGCAGCACAAGGTCGGCTTTGCTAGGGTGTCGAACTAGCTAGTGAGGCAGAACCTCGTCGATGGCTGGACTAGCCTCGCTTCGCCTAGATCTGGGGAGGTAAGCCTTGCCCGGCCATCGGCAAGGTTGCTAGACCTCACTTGGCCACTCGTTGGCCATAGCTGGTGGTGGTGGCTAGCCACTAAAGAGGAAGGAGAGAAAAGACAAAAAAGAAAAAGAGAAATATAAGGAAATTATAATAAAGAGTATTAAAAAAATTAAAAGAATCAAAAAATTGAGGGAAAATTCCAAAAAAAGGCCCCAAGTTCTTTCATTTTCTCAAATAAGGGCTTAAAGTGTTATTATTTTTTCAAATAAGAGCTTGAAGTAAATCTTGTTTCAAATAATGACATAAAGTGGTTATATTTGTTTCAAATAAGGACTTCACTTTCCGGTAATTAAGGGCATTTTTGTCATTTACTATTGTTTTCTTTTTTTCGATCATCTTCTTCTCCATCATTGGTGGCCTACGACTACCGATGAAGCACACACGGGGTTGGGTTGGGCGATGGATAGCCTCGTCGATGCCTGGCAAGGGATGGCCTCGCATGGTTGCATGGGTGAGGCGACCCTTGCCCTAGGGGAGGCTGCCCCTCGCGGCCGTCCGCGAGGTCGGCCTCGCCCGCGATCGACGAGGGTGGCCTCCCTCGCCTGAGGGCGGCGAGGGTGGCCAACCCTCGTTAGATCTAGCGAGGTCGACCCTCACCGGCCGTGGGGTGGCCTCCTCGGGGTGAGAGACGACCTCGCCCATCCCTTGCCTATGGTCGGCGAGGGTGGTCCTTGCTAGATCGGGCGAGGGCAACTCTCATTCGGCCCATGTGGGTGTCGTTGGTGGCCAACCAGCCACTAGCGATGATGAATAAGAAGAAATAGAAGAAAAAAGGAAAAGTGGCAAATAACAAAAAATGTCCTTGATTGGTTAGAAAATTTAGTCGGCAGTTAAGCCCTCATTTGAAACCATCATACCACTTCGCATCCTTATTTGAAACAATGTCAATTTCGAAGATCTTATTTAAAAAACTAAAGTTACTTGGAGCTATTTTTTGGAAATTTTCCAAAAATTGAAAATTTTTATTATATGTATTTTTATTTTTAGAATAATTTTTTTAAATAATTTATCAAATATTTTAAATACTTAAAAATTATTCCCAAGAATAAAATAAAAAAATTATTTTTAATCAAAAATTATTTTCAGCGTAGAATCGTTATTAAAGGCATCCTTCCCTTTTGTTTTGCTTGTCCCAGATCGTCATCTCGTCATCGTTTTTGCCTCGACTCTCCCAGATCGCGATCGAGTCATCGTCTTCTCCATCTAAGCTGCTCGAGCTCACACAGCTTCCGCGGCCATGGCTCTCAACCTCCGCCAGAAGCAAACAGGTACGTCGCGACCGAGCTATGCTCCTTTGTCGTCGATAGGCGCTTGTGCTCGATCTGTAGATTCGTCGGTGAAAACGATGCTCCGAGCGAGATTAGGGAAAATCGACGGATTCGGAAATTCGGTAGCAGTAGATCGGTGTAATGTCGCAGCACTCACTCGCCGAATCCGACTCGCTAAGTTCTGCGGCGCGTGCTTGAAATGAAGATCATCGGTGTTCGTAATTAGGCGGAATTCTCGTTTTTGTTCGTATGTTTTGGGTTGGATCTGTAGATAGATTCTAGGAGCAGGAACTGAGGAGTCTTTATCGTTAATCCTGCGAAATGGATTGTGATTGGGTCTCTTATTGCTTTTGCATTTTCCGTTGGGGCGAACCTGATTCGTTAATCCTCTTTGCGCAACAGAATGTATAATTCGGATGCTAAACCTGAACCAACCCGTAAATCCATCCGGGACAGCAAACGAGGAAGTGTATAAGATCTTGATCTACGACAAATTTTGCCAGAACATACTTTCCCCATTGATCCACGTGAAGGATCTTAGGAAGCATGGCGTGACCCTATATTTCCTCATCGATAAGGATCGGAAGCCTGTCCATGACGTGCCTGCGGTATATTTTGTCCAAGCGAGTCAAGCTAATATCCAGAGAATCATCACTGATGCTTCTCGCTCTTTGTATGATAGTTTCCACCTCAATTTCTTGTCTTCGATACCACGCCCGCTTTTGGAGGATTTGGCTTCTGGGACGTTGAATTCGAATTCATTTGATCGGATCTCAAAGGTTCATGATCAGTACTTGGAGTTTGTGACATTGGAGGATAACTTGTTTTCTTTGGCCCAGAAGTCATGTTATGTTCGGTTGAATGACCCATCAGCAGGGGATCAGGAGATTGAAGAGATTGTAGAGGGGATTGTTAGTGGGCTGTTCTGTGTTCTGGCCACACTTGCAGTGGTTCCCATAATTAGGTGCCCTCGTGGTGGACCTGCTGAGATGGTTGCCATGGCTCTTGATCAGAGGTTGAGGGATCATTTGTTGTCGAAGAACAATTTATTTACTGAGGGTGGAGGTTTTGTTAGCTCGTTTCAGCGTCCAATTTTGTGTTTATTTGATAGGAACTTTGATTTATCAGTAGGAATACAGCATGATTTTAGGTACAGGCCTCTTGTTCATGATGTTCTTGGGTTGAGGCTCAACAGATTGAATGTTCAGGGTGAGAAGGGTGGGATGAAGTCATTTGAGTTGGACAGTTCAGATCCTTTTTGGGTGACCAATGGTTCACTGGAATTTCCTGAAGTTGCAGTTGAAATCGAGAACCAGTTGAACAAGTATAAGAAGGATGTGGATGAGGTAAATAAAAGAACTGGTGGAAGTGGAGGTGCTGAATTCGATGGAACGGATTTGATTGGAAACACGAAGCATCTGATGAATGCTGTCAATTCCTTGCCTGAACTAACAGAGAGAAAGCAGGTGATTGATAAGCACACAAACATTGCAACAGTGTTGCTAGGTGAGATCAAGGAGAGATCACTGGATACTTATGCCAAACAAGAGAATGACATGATGGTCAGAGGAGGAATTGATCGGGCTGAACTGCTGGCTGTGCTTAAAGGGAAAGGAACAAAGATTGATAAGCTGCGATTTGCAATCATCTATCTTATTTCTTCAGAAACTATTAATCAGTTGGAAGTGGAATCAGTTGAAGCAGCACTTAAGGAATCAGAGGTTGATACTACTGCATTTCACTATGTAAAGAAGATCAAGTCACTGAATGTCTCCTTGGCATCAGCAAATTCTGCCAGCAGAAGCAACATTGTTGATTGGGCTGAGAAATTGTATGGGCAGTCTATAAGTGCAGTTACTGCAGGAGTGAAGAATCTGTTGTCTAGTGACCAGCAGCTGGTGATGACAAGAATTGTGGAGGCCTTGATGGAGGGGAAACCGAATCCGGAAATTGATTCTTACCTTTTGCTTGATCCTCGTGCTCCTAAATCTGGTACCGGGACAAGTAGCAGTCATTTGAAAGGTCCATTTAAGGAGGCTATTGTTTTCATGATTGGTGGTGGCAACTTTGTGGAGTATGAAAGCTTGCAAGAACTTGCAAAACACCAGCAACCTGTCAAGCATGTAATTTACGGTACGACAGAGATTCTCACTGGAGTGGAATTTGTTGAGCAACTTACAGTTTTAGGACAGAAGATGGGATTGGGCAGTGTGGGTGCTCCTTCTGTGTCCCATTGATACAGGTTTGGTCATTACTCATATCTTTTCTCCTTTATTTGTTCTTTAATTTTTTTTTTGTGGGGTTTTTGGGGGGGGGTTGATCTAATGCATGTTCCCCATCACATTTGCCTTATGAACATCAGGAAAAATTTTGGATCTAGAACTGCTATTTTTCTAGGATGCTGATGTTGACTGTTTATGGTTGAAATGGTTTAAATCTAGAATCCTCATTTTCCTTTGAGTTTTCATGAATTAATATGTCAACAATTGCTAGTGGTGTTATAAAAAGCCTGAGACCCATAAGCCAGACTGGCCTGAGGCTTTTACCCAATTATAGCCCAAAAGATAAATGATGCTTTGTCAATAATATGCATTCAGCATCTGAATGTTTAGACTAAACTAGCAAAGACCAGCTAGTTATCTTTAACTGCAACTGACCTCATTGTGTCAGTTAGGAATCTGGCTGCCGTTCTTCCTGTATCAAATTATTAGCTATTAAGGCACAAAATCAGTGATATACTATTGAGGATACAAATTTCAAGCAGGGGAAAGATGGAATATTTCTTGATCCGGATCACCTTGCAGACCTGACCTGAACTTTCAGTCTTGGATTTCTTCTTCTCCCTGTTCTTCTTGTTTTTAGTGTTAATGTGACAAGCCAAGGCCCCAAAAGGATCAATATTGAATACCACATCTAGAAGCCCATATACTCTGCAATTTAAGGAAAGTATGGAATTATGATGGCCATCTAATTCCCCCCTCCCTCTCTCTGTTCCCTCTCACCAAATCAAAAACAAAAATATGTAGCTTAGTCTTAGTAATACCCTGTCAACTATACATGCATGCAGCTCTAGCCTAAGATTATTCTGTCCTGTATGCAAGGAATTCTTGAGTTCCCTCAAACTAGTCTCTAGAGTAAATAAAAAGCGATTTCATTGTGGTTGCTTGAATGTTATAAGGGTACTGGTCCAATAAATTCCCAAAACCCACCTTTTAAATTTTGGGCCAAAAAAAATTGAAAATACCTTTATATCACTCTGACCTTGCATCACTAAAAGCCAACAATGTAATTTAGTGTTTCTAAAAAGGGATTGTGTTGGCTGATGAAAAAAAAGGGTTGAAGCACACTGGTCTGGTTCAGCAACCTCTACCGTCTGGACTTGGAACCAGCAAAAGAACAGAGTTGACCCGGTTCAACTGGTTGAACCAATCTGCAGATTTCTAAAAAGGAAACTCCTCCTTGGTGGTGGTAGGATTTGATCACTTGCCTATGCAAATTCTCACACATTTTTTTTTTTAGAACCAACTCTTTTCATCCACTGATAGCAAAACATCTAAATGACTTTTTATATAATTAGGGCCAACATGTGATAATGCAGACTCTGGTCAACAACCCTGTATATAACGAAAGGTGCGGATCACCAATGCAGCTTTGTGCAGATTTGTGATAACAAAGTGCATTATTTTGTTTATATCAGCCCTTTACTTGAGAACGCCTTACTGAAATTGGACAGTTTGACCAGTCTAACTGTATAGACCGGTTGAGCCATGTACCACCAGATTCGCCAGTGCTCGCACCCATATGTTTAAAAACAATTGTAATTCAAGCTAAGGAAACAATCCCCAACCAGCCACCAGTCTGCTTTTTCTCCACATCAGTCATCCATTCATCTTTTGGATTTCAGTACTTCCATCATACATTCAAATGTGCTTACATGGGGGGAGGTAGGGACGGCAGTGGTGGGAATTGGGATGTATGACGTTGTCACTAACCCATTTGCTTTTTGAGAGCAAGTGCTAAAGCTAGCCCAAAGAAGTAATTGGAATCTGAAACTCAATTGATGTTATTCTTTTAAGTATTCAAATAAAAAACATATTAATAGAAATCCAATAAAATAATTGCCTATAGAATTGGAGAACTGCTAGATATTAATGGTATTTTTAAAAATGAGTAGTTTGGTTCAGTTTTTTGGGATACTGTCTATCGAGATTCCTAACTTGGCTCAAAGCAAAACTCCATAGGGTTTGCTCTTCCCAAAATGCCATTATAATCCTTTAGGAGGATTTGGCCAGGATTTGAACCGGAACTCAATATGCTTCCTTTCTTAGCACCTAGGGGTGGGGGAGGCTGGATTTTGGAGTATTTGTGTTGTGCAAGATGACATGTTGGAGAAGGATTGTGGCTGCCTGGTTCTTTATTTTGAGCTTTATATTGGTTGACAAACACATGTTTTACATATGTTTTCCCAATGAAAGCAAGTTTTGGAAATAGCGGAAATTTTCTGGTTGGAGACGGTGTCATTCTAAGATGACTGCCATCATCATGACTAGATGCTGGAATATCATTCACGTATGCCTGTTTTAAACTACATAGGAGCCAATATTTGTTGACTAATTTACTTGAAATGCAATTGCAATTTTTCTTTACCTAAAAGGTTTGTGCACCGGCTGACTATAGGAGATTTAATTCTCACTTTGCTTGGAGTATTACTTTTGGTGTGAGTATATGGCTTTTTTGGCAATGGCGAAACAAGTCACTTTTCTAGGAATGTTTTGTTTTTCCTCCCAACCCTATACGAGTTATCCAATCATATAAAAAGGAAATCATAGCTTTGCCCATGATCACCGTGACTAAAAGTGGTACACGTGCTTATCCCATTATGGTTGCTTGGGACTCTCCACCTCCGGGATGGATCAAACTGAATACAGATGGAGCATCTAAAGGTAATTCTGGACTTGCAGGAGCTGGAGGATTATTCCAAAATGAAGGGGGTGACTGGCTAGGCGGTTTTACCACTTTTTTGGGAATATGTTCATCCTTACAAGCAGAACTATTGGCATTATGGTCGGGTCTTACTATCGCAAAGCAACAAGGTTTCCATAAACTATTCATTGAGATGGACTCCCAAATTATCACAGAACTTGTTAGCCAAGAGAGAATAGAGGACAACATTGGACTGGCACTGCTTAAGGATATCAAAAGGCTCTTGAGCTCTCATTTTGAGTTTAAAATACGTCACATTTTCCGAGAAGGCAATGGACCTGCTAATATGCTTGCCAATATTGGCTTAATGAAGCATTCGGAAACTACATTTTAGTTGCAGCCTCCTAGAGAATTATCTAATGTTTTGTTTAGTGATAAAATTGGGATTGTAGAATTTAGACGTTAATTTTTTTTTTCCTTAGTTATGTACCTTTATTTACCAAAAAAAGAAAAAGGTTTGTGCAGCCACTGTAAATTTTGAGGACAGATCAGTCAATGTTTATCTTAGTTCAGTCAGCTCTATGAACGGACATTTTTCTTTTTTATTAGTCCCTTTGTGCTGAAACAAGAACCAAAATGCATTTTCTCCTGGCAGTTTCACTTAGACGTTGTCTCCTGTATGTTTCCAGGTGTTGCTCTGTAAGTGTCAACATCTCAATGGTGGATCTACCTGGATGCAGCCTTAGATGTCTGATGACTGTGACAGCAGAAACAAAGGTGAAAAATGTATATGAAAGACTGCCAATTGGACAAGCAGATTTATGGCTTATCTTCTGCATGAAACTCATCCAGGAAATAGCGGGTGAGCACAAAATAACTTCTTGAGCAATCCCAGAGTTCTGCCTCCTTGTGCTTCTCAAAATACTTCTGTCATTTTCTATGTGTAGGTGGTTTTACTCAATATGCAGGCATTTATTGTTGAAAAAAGAGACCATCTGCTGTCCCTTAGGTACTCTTGTGATTTGCGCTTATTGAACACCTCTCAATGATTGAGAGTTAGTCTTTATATGTTTCCCCAGTTTTGGTACCTGGCGAGGGTTTGTGACTTCATTATCTGTTGAATGTGGCAAATTTTTGCCCGCAAAAGTCATATTATAACTTTCGATCGACACATGTTTAACTTCATGAGTTTAAGATGTGGATTTTCCCTTTCAAGTCAGACATGAATGCTGATAATGTGCCGTTTAACACCGCGAGCTTGTTGTCAGACATCGCATGAGCACTTGACCGTCTCTCTAGATGAGTACTACTGGCGGGGCTTGAATCGAGACAGCTAGAATTGGACGCTTTTGACATCAAGGTGCGAATAGGCATGATCCTTGTGTCTACGACTAATTCTTAAATATGGAATTTCCCCACGAGGACAATTTTATCATTGAATTATGGGTCTGACCTTGAATTTTCATAGTTGCAGGTGGAAAATTGTTGTAGAGATGCTGCCAATTTGCTGCTGCCGCCAGAGGAACTCCCTCTTTGAAACAGGTGGAAAAAACAAAATTATTTGTGTACTTTTGATTTAAGGCTTAGCTCATGGAAGGCCTGGAATGTGAAACGAGAAGTCAAATCCATATTCTTTTTTTTGCGCGGGGGGCTGGGGGGAACTGTATGTGTTATTATATATACATGGCACGGGAATGAAAAAAATGAAATTCTACAAGACATTTCGGAAATGGCGATAACTCCACTTGGTATGTTATTTGGTACTAAATTGAGGAATAGTTATAAATATAAATCAATTTTATATATTTTAAATTTAGTTTGTTTCTAGTAATTTTTGATGGAGAATAAACCCAAATTTTTTTCCATTGGTGTTTACTTGTTAGATAATATTTTATAATTTCAACTACAATGTTTATGCACTTCGGTGCTAAATTTTATGCTGATGCAAACACCATATTGAAACATTTGCGATATTAAATGCAAATTATCTTGAGGTGATTGGGTCCAAGATGGGTAGGGTCTAGATCTAGACCCTGTATCCCGACTCTATTATAATTGGTTTTCTTTTTTTGGACTCTATACCTGACCTTGTTTGTATTGGACCATGTTTTAAGCCTGACCCTAGGTTTACCCTATTTTTATTAGATTAGTTTTGCAATTGCTTAATATCATATAGCTTCAAATTTTATATTAATTTGTGAGAAAACAATAACGTAATCCTCCTAATTTGACTAGCAAGAAAGTGTAAAAATCCTAATATTGCATAAAAACTATGCTCATGGTAAATCAAGTTCATAGATCATAGTTCTTCAAAGATCATAATTTCTCCCTTCTACATATGATAGTCTACACGATGCTCCTAGAACTAAGAATTGGTGAGGGAAAGAACATCCTTTGGTGAGAGACAAATGAATATCATCTTGGACGAGAAATTATGCATTCCTTTAAACATGTTCGAGCACCGTCTTCATTAAAAAAAACAAAGAATGAAAGCTCTCTTTATATCATTGTATTCCACATGTTTCTCAACAAAATCACTGACAGATTTGACGAGGTTGAAATATATTTCTTGGATAATTATTATTACATCCTCATATATATACATCACAATCCTTCTAATATATAATCGTCTGCACTAGATGAAGGAAAATTCTAAAAGCAGCAAAATTAAATTACAATCTTCTTTCACTCAACCTCTGTCCTCTCTCCATTACAGCCGCCATCATCTATCTTAACTTTAGCACCACAACAGCCATGCCCATTGGTCTTGCTTTCTAATCTTTTCCTGCAGCACCTATATTTGTCCTGAGCACCTTTTTCAAGCTGACTTCTTTCCAAAAACTCCTTATTCTCCTTCCAGACCTCTCCACCGGTGTATACCTCTTTCTTCCAAGTGGGGACAGATGCCTTTATCTCATTAATTAGAAAGTTACAAGCATCCAGGGCGCCGTCACTTGTTTCTCCAACTGGGACAGGGGCAGTGGGCAATTGCGATGGACATGAGATTCCGAGATGATCTAGTTTATTGACATGCAGAATTGATGCACCATGCAGCCATTGCCACGTACGCTTTGTACTGGAGCTCCAAGACTGTTTTGCGCTCAAATGTGTCATGAGTTGTTCTGGAAAATGTCGCGATGGCACCGGCTTGTGACGCACTAACATAATTGATATATTTAGCCATATCAATTGGGTTGTGTTCTTCCAAGATTTCCATAAGATCTCTATCCTCATCAGCCATCTTTTCACCTTCACAAGTATCTTTTGGCTTCGATGAGCATGAGAATGGCTTATCAAATCCTCTAACAGCAACAATGATGCAGAAGAAACACCAAAAAGACAAGTAATAATATCGGATAATGATATCATGAGAGGTACATAGACCCCAAATTTTCAAAGCAGCCAGTAGGATATCATCTTCATCAGTATGTGGCTCCTGAAGGTTCCAAAGAGGTAGCTTATTGTACAAAACCATCTTTGGAGCATAATCTCTCTATTATTTGTGCAAAACCCAGCCACAAGTTAATCTTTTGTTCTCCCCCCACCCCAGAAAAATACATTAAGCTGGAGCAAGAACTAAGGCAATCTCTAGTGTCACATGAACTAATGCAATAGAAAGACAATAACACATCAGCCATCGCGAGCAACAATAACTATAAAAAAAACCATCTATGTTAACAGACTAAACCATTTGGTTTTGCTTAAAATCTCTGCAATTCCATTTTGAGAGAGGGGGAGGGGGGGACTTGTGCTGGAGCCAATAGGATTGCCACCTTGAACAAGGAAGTCCTTGATTATGCAGTGAGAAATGGTGCCATTGTAATAGCCTTGAGGCAGAGCTGATTGAAGTTCCTCACGGCCTTGGGCACTTCTTCTAGCCAAAGCTCGATGTCGAGTGAGCTGTGCTTTGTGATCAGCACTACCTTCCCCTTTGTCAGCATACATGGTCGACATCTTGTTCTAGTCAAATTCTGCAAGGACTCTGGGTGCAGTGAGCTTGACGAAGACGAATCTCTGCTTTACATGATATGACCGACGTTGATGCGAATGATTTTTTGGAATTTCTAAAAAAAAAATAACTTTTTTGTTCTTCCTTCCTTTTTCTTTTTCTTTTCCTTTCGCTTTTGGCCAGCGATTGTGACTGGTCACTGGTTAGAAAAGGTAAAAAAAAAAAAAATTCAATTTTTTTAAATACAAAAAATATTCAATTTTTTTAAATACAAAAGTAGTAAAAGTAGTTCATGTCGGCGTCAATCACGCCACGTAAGATGGCCAATGCTGATTAGATCGCTATTTCAACGATTTTTTTATCAAAATTAGTCGAAATGACTATATTGATAAACACTTAAAAATTTTAACACTAAATTAACACAAATAGTTTAGAAGGAAATTGACTACTGTACAATCAATTTATTATTTTTTAAATAATTTTTCGGGAAAAAAAGAGTGTTAGGCAGACCTGCGGCAAGAAATATCTCAATGAAAGAGATTCCTTCCTTTGAATTTTGACGAGACCGATGAAGTACAAAAATAAGACGCTAGAGTTCAGCTACTGTGTCGCCGGTTCAACCAGCGTAAACCAAAAACTTCAGCGTCCACAATTGTTTGTAGTAACGCCTAATTATAATCATTCATTTTGTTTTCGTTTCGTCCTGACCAAGTTTCAAGAGAGGAAATGCATTCATCCATCTCTCAAAACATCATTTGATGTTCGACCAAAAAAAAAAAAACATCATTTGATGCTCCTAGACACGGTTTTTTCGATGCCCACAAATAACAGAGAACGAATCTCGGGACATCTCGAACGAATTCCATTTTCTTTTAGCTCACCGATCTCAACCTCCCCGGTAACGCATGGTCAATATTTACGAAGGCCTTTCAAAATCGTGCTGATGCAAAATCGTGCTGATGCGCCCACAATAATCGATTTTTCATGATCATGTCACCAGCTTCACATCTTATTGGCTTGCGGATTGTATCAAGATGCTTCAAGTTGAGTTAAAAAAAGGGCATGGAATTGGGAGACCAAACAGTTCATATGTTCCATCAAGAAGACAAATATAAGGCTCCATTTGACAACATTTTAATTTCTTTATTTTTTTGTTCTTTTATTCCCTGTAATAGAAAAAAATAAAAATCCGTTTGATAACGTCAATCTACTTTTCTATTCTTTAGATTAAAAAGTTATTCTTAATAATAGATTTAGAATAGAAATGAAAAGTAGAAAATAATAACCTCTTACGAACAATTTTTAAAAATTATTTCTTAAGTTATTACTCATGACGGTCATCGCCGTCTGCAGACTGCCATTCGCCGACCTTCACCCATCGGCTACCATTCATTGACCATCGACCACCGGGGACCACCAAATGGCGGCCGGCCGCCGCCCTTTGCCTGGCGTCCAATAGATGGTGAACTAGCAACTAGCACCCGACATTCAACGACTCGGCGATGCCAGTAGCGATTGACCACCAGCCGCCCCTACCCATGCCACCATCAAGGATAAAAGAAATAAAAAAATTTATCGGTACCGAACGCATTTCTATTCCGAGAATAAGAAATTTTTATAGTTACCAAACGCTTTGTTTACTGAGAAATTATTCTAGAGAGTAGAAATAAAAAAGAACTATTTCTCAAAAGAAATTGTTCTCAAAAGCACGCTAAGTTTCCGGTCTACAAGCCTTAAATTTTCTTACTTGGGAGTCTTCTTAATCCAAACTTCTGTTACAAAAGAATATTAGTCAGGCATCCCCCATTTGACCAACCTAAAATCTGAACAGGAAAAGCCAAACTCAAATTACAAAGGAGAACTTCAGAATTTAAATGAAGCAATTAAGCAAAAAATGCAACACGACCGCGTAGAACCACTCAATACAATAAATTAGTACCGGGAACTTTTATTTCGAATTAGGAGGAAAAAAAATCATTCAAGTATACCTATTGGTCGAGGGGCATCCATTCTAATTCTAGCTCTATCTCTCCAGATTCGACATTCTGAAGCTTAAGCAAGACCTCCTGTTTCACTTTCCCATCGACTATGTTGACTGTACTGTCCGTTATGAGGGCATTGTCTTGAGATTTAAGCCACTTTCCAATCTGCATGTCTCCAAACATTCCAGCATCTCCAAATGCCATTGCAGATGTTATCATAGGTTGGAGATCTACCTCTGCCTCTCCCATGATGTCATCAGCTGAAAACGTATCGTGATCAAATACCCGCTGCAGAAGTATGGAGGTAATTTTTAGTATGGCTCAGTAGATGAAAATTTTCTGTGAAAATTCTAGCGAAAACAGTTGTGGAAAAATACTTGAACATGATTTGCGAAGAAAATAGCAGAAATTATTGCGATTTGTGTAATTCACGCAAGACTATTGTGTGAGATGTATCCAGAATTGCAATTCCAAGAAATTTATAGCAACACGTATTGTGTTCAAAAATAGGATTTAGCCCTCAGTGATCCAGAGATTTTCGAAAACGTATCAGATCATAAACAAGGTAAATAGAATGCATTCCCTTTAAAATAAAGCTTAAACTGCAGGGATCGTATTAAAACCCACATTAGATCTATCATTGTCATGACAAACAGAAGAACCTAATAGAAGGATAATTCTGAAAGAATTCAATCTAGCCATATCATCAGTAAATGCCATTCAGACACCAAATTAAAATTTCATAAAGATGATGAACCAAAGAAAGAGATAAACCCGAGAATTCAACAAGTTAGGTCTATAATGGAAGCAAAACGAAATATTCTGAAGGTATTGGAATAACCAACTAGACTCCTCTTCTCAAGGATTTGCTTCGTGATTGTTTAATTACCAAAAGGGAATAATTTAAAAACTCACCAACTTTAGAGGCCCAAATTCCTGAGGAACAGAGAGCATGAGCTCCTGATTCCAAACTGGATTCAAGTTACTCTTGACTACATTAGTTTGAGCTGTCTGAAAACAGAATTCACACATTGTCAGTAACCTCATGCCAATAAAAAAAAAAAAAAAAAATCAACTCAAAAGCAGAACAGAGTTACACAGAAGCACACACAAGAACAAAACCAGACAAGCGGTAAAACAAAGGTTTGTGCAGCCACTGTAAATTTTGAGGACAGATCAGTCAATGTTTATCTTAGTTCGGTCAGCTCTATGAACGAACATTTTTCTTTTTTATTAGTCCCTTTGTGCTGAAACAAGAACCAAAATGCATTTTCTCCTGGCAGTTTCACTTAGACGTTGTCTCCTGTATGTTTCCAGGTGTTGCTCTGTAAGTGTCAACATCTCAATGGTGGATCTACCTGGATGCAGCCTTAGATGTCTGATGACTGTGACAGCAGAAACAAAGGTGAAAAATGTATATGAAAGACTGCCAATTGGACAAGCAGATTTATGGCTTATCTTCTGCATGAAACTCATCCAGGAAATAGCGGGTGAGCACAAAATAACTTCTTGAGCAATCCCAGAGTTCTGCCTCCTTGTGCTTCTCAAAATACTTCTGTCATTTTCTATGTGTAGGTGGTTTTACTCAATATGCAGGCATTTATTGTTGAAAAAAGAGACCATCTGCTGTCCCTTAGGTACTCTTGTGATTTGCGCTTATCAAACACCTCTCAATGATTGAGAGTTAGTCTTTATATGTTTCCCCAGTTTTGGTACCCGGCGAGGGTTTGTGACTTCATTATCTGTTGAATGTGGCAAATTTTTGCCCTCAAAAGTCATATTATAACTTACGATCGACACATGTTTAACTTCATGAGTTTAAGATGTGGATTTTCCCTTTCAAGTCAGACATGAATGCTGATAATGTGCCGTTTAACACCGTGAGCTTGTTGTCAGACATCGCATGAGCACTTGACCGTCTCTCTAGATGAGTACTACTGGCGGGGCTTGAATCGAGACAGCTAGAATTGGACGCTTTTGACATCAAGGTGCGAATAGGCATGATCCTTGTGCCTACGACTAATTCTTAAATATGGAATTTCCCCACGAGGACAATTTTATCATTGAATTATGGGTCTGACCTTGAATTTTCATAGTCGCAGGTGGAAAATTGTTGTAGAGATGCTGCCAATTTGCTGCTGCCGCCAGAGGAACTCCCTCTTTGAAATAGGTGGAAAAAACAAAATTATTTGTGTACTTTTGATTTAAGGCTTAGCTCATGGAAGGCCTGGAATGTGAAACGAGAAGTCAAATCCATGTTCTTTTTTTTTGCGCGGGGGTGGGGGAACTGTATGTGTTATTATATATACATGGCACGGGAATGAAAAAAATGAAATTCTACAAGACATTTCGGAAATGGCGATAACTCCACTTGGTATGTTATTTGGTACTAAATTGAGGAATAGTTATAAATATAAATCAATTTTATATATTTTAAATTTAGTTTGTGTCTAGTAATTTTTGATGGAGAATAAACCCAAATTTTTTTCCATTGGTGTTTACTTGTTAGACAATATTTTATAATTTCAACTACTTAATGTTTATGCACTACGGTGCTAAATTTTATGCTGATGCAAACACCATATTGAAACATTTGCGATATTAAATGCAAATTATCTTGAGGTGATTGGGTCCAAGATGGGTAGGGTCTAGATCTAGACCCTGTATCCCGACTCTATTATAATTGGTTTTCTTTTTTTGGACTCTATACCTGACCTTGTTTGTATTGGACCATGTTTTAAGCCCGACCCTAGGTTTACCCTATTTTTATTAGATTAGTTTTGCAATCGCTTGATATCATATAGCTTCAAATTTTATATTAATTTGTGAGAAAACAATAACGTAATCCTCCTAATTTGACTAGCAAGAAAGTGTAAAAATCCTAATATTGCATAAAAACTATGCTCATGGTAAATCAAGTTCATAGATCATAGTTCTTCAAAGATCATAATTTCTCCCTTCTACATATGATGGTCTACACGATGCTCCTAGAACTAAGAATTGGTGAGGGAAAGAACATCCTTTGGTGAGAGACAAATGAATATCGTCTTGGACGAGAAATTATGCATTCCTTTAAACATGTTCGAGCACCGTCTTCATAAAAAAAAACAAAGAATGAAAGCTCTCTTTATATCATTGTATTCCACATGTTTCTCAACAAAATCACTGACAGATTTGACGAGGCTAAAATATATTTCTCGGATCATTATTATTACATACCTCAGAGAAATACATCACAATCCTTATAATATATAATGGTCTGCACTAAATGAAGGAAAATGCTAAAAGCAGCAAAAGTAAATTACAATCTTCTCTCACTTAGCCTCTGTCCTCTCTCCATTAGAGCTGCCATCATCTATCATGACTTCAGCACCACAACAGCCATGCCCGTTGGTCTTGCTCTCCAATCTTCTCCAGCAGCATCGATATTTTTCCCGAGCACCTTTCTCAAGCTCTGACTTCCTTTCCAAAGACTCTTTATTCTCCTTCCAGACCCTTCCATTGGTGCATACCTCTTCCTTCCAAATGGGGACAGATGCCTTTATCTCATTAATTAGAAAGTTACAAGCATCCAGGGCGCCGTCACTTGTTTCTCCAACTGGGACAGGGGCAGTGGGCAATTGCGATGGACATGAGATTCCAAGATGATCTAGTTTATTGACATGCAGACTTGATGCACCATGCAGCCATTGCCACGTATACTTCGTACTGGAGCTCCAAGATTGTTTTGCGCTCAAATGTGTCATGAGTCAGTTCTGGAAAATGTCGCGATGGCACCGGCTTGTGATGCACTAACATAATTGATATATTTAGCCATATCAATTGGGTTGTGTTCTTCCAAGATTTCCATAAGATCTCTATCCTCATCAGCCATCTTTTCACCTTCACAACTATCTTTTGGCTTCGATGAGCATGAGAATGGCTTATCAAATCCTCTAACAGCAACAATGATGCAGAAGAAACACCAAAAAGACAAGTAATAATATCGGATAATGATATCATGAGAGGTACATAGACCACGAATTTTCAAAGCAGCCAGTAGGATATCATCTTCATTAGTATGTGGCTCCTGAAGGTTCCAAAGAGGTAGCTTATTGTACAAAACCATCTTTGGAGCATAATCTCTCTTTTATTTGTGCAAAACCCAGCCACAAGTTAATCTTTTGTTCTCCCCCCACCCCAGAAAATAGAGAATACATTAAGCTGGAGCAAGAACTAAGACAATCTCTAGTGTCACATGAACTAATGCAATAGAAAGACAATAACACATCAGCCATCATGAGCAACAATAACTATAAAAAGAACCATCTATGCTAACAAACTAAACCATTTGGTTTTGCTTAAAATCTCTGCAATTCCATTTTGAGAGGGAGGGGGAGGGGGAGGGGGTGGGGGGGGACTTGTGCTGGAGCAAATAGGATCGCCACCTTGAACAAGGAAGTCCTTGATTATGCGGTGAAAAATGGTGCCATTGTAGTAGCCTTGAGGCAGAGCTGATTGAAGTTCCTCACGGCCTTGGGCACTTCTTCTAGCCAGAGCTCGATGTTGAGTGAGCCGTGCTTCATGCTTAGCACTACCTTCCCCTTTGTCAACATACATGGTCGACATCTTGTTCTAGTCAAATTATGCAAGGACTCTAGGTGCAATGAGCTCGATGAAGACGAATCTTTGCTTTCCATTATATGACCGACATTGATGCGAATGATTTTTGGAATTTTAACAAAAAATAATAACTTTTTTTTTTCCTTCCTTTTTCTTTTTCTTTTCCTTTCGCTTTTGGCCAGCAACTGTGACTGGTCATTGGTTAGAAAAGGAAAAAAAGAAAATATTCAATTTTTTAAATACAAAAATAGTTCATGTCAGTGTCAATCATGCCATGTAAGATAGTCAATCTTTGATTAGATCGTTATTTCAACGATTTTCGATTGAAATTGATCGAAATGACTATATTGATAAACACTTAAAAATTTTCACACTAAATTAACACAAATAGTTTAGAAGGAAATTGATTACTGTACAATAAATTTACTATTTTTTAAATAATTTTTCGGAAAAAAAGTGTTAGGCGGACCTGCGGCAAGAAATATCTCAACGAAAGAGATTCCTTCCTTTGAGTTTTGACGAGACCGATGAAGTACAAAAATAAGATGCTAGAGTTCAGCTACTCTGTCGCCGGTTCAACCAGCGTAAAATAATTGACTTCCACCGACATCATACCAAAAACTTCAGCGTCCACAATTGTTTGTAGTAACGCCAAATTATAATCATTCATTTTGTTTTTGTTTTGTCCTTGACCAAGTTTCAAGAGAGGAAATGCATTCATCCATCACTCAAAACATCATTTGATGTTCGACCAAATAAAAAAAAATAATAAAAAAATCATTTGATGCTCCTAGAAACGGTTTTTCGATGCCCACATATAACAGAGAACGAATCTCGGGACATCTCGAACGAATTGCATTTTTCTTTTAGCTCATCGATCTCAACCTCCCCGGTAACGCATGGTCAATATTTACGAAGGCCTCCCAAAATTGTGCTGATGCGCCCACAATAATCGATTTTTCGTGATCATGTCACCAGCTTCAAATCTTATTGGCTTGCGATCGTGCAAGACTTGAATAAGCAGAGATTGTATCAAGATGCTTCAAGTTGAGTTGAAAAAAGGGCATGGAATTGGGAGACCAAACAGTTCATATGTTCCATCAAGAAGACAAATATAAGTCTCCATTCCATTTGACAACATTCCAATTTCTTTGTTTTTTTATTCTTTTATTATAGAAAAAAATAAAAATCCATTTGGTAACGCCAATCTATTTTTCTATTCTTTGGATTAAAAAGTTATTCTTAAGAATAGATTTAGAATAAAAATGAAAAGTAGAAAATAATAACCTCTTATTCCTACAAACAATTTTTTAAAATTATTTCTTAAGTTATTACTCATGACGGTCATCGCCATCTGCGGACTGCCATTCGCTGACCTTCACCCACCGGCTACCATTCGCTGACCATCGACCACCGGAGACCACCAAATGGCGGCCGGCCGCCGCCCTTTGCCTGGCGTCCAATAGATGGCGAACTAGCAACTAGCACTCAACATTCAACGACTCGGCGATGCCGTAGCGACTGACCACCAGCCGCCCCCACCCATGCCACCATCAAGGAAAAAAAGAAATAAAAAATTTTATCGGTACAGGAACGCATTTCTATTTTTTTTTTCTATTCCGAGAATAAGAAATTTTTATAATTACCAAATGCTTTGTTTACTGAGAAATTATTCTAGAAAGTAGAAATAAAAAAGAACTATTTCTCAAAAGAAATTGTTCTCAAAAAGCACGCTAAGTTTCCAGTCTACAAGCCTTAAATTTTCTTACTTGGGAGTCTTCTTAATCCAAACTTCTGTTACAAAAGAATATTAGTCAGGCATCCCCCATTTGACCAACCTAAAATCTGAACAGGAAAAGCCAAACTCAAATTACAAAGGAGAACTTCAGAATTTAAATGAAGCAATTAAGCAAAAAATGCAACACGACCGCGTAGAACCACTCAATACAATAAATTAGTACCGGGAACTTTTATTTCGAATTAGGAGGAAAAAAATCATTCAAGTATACCTATTGGTCGAGGGGCATCCATTCTAGTTCTAGCTCTATCTCTCCAGATTCGACATTCTGAAGCTTAAGCAAGACCTCCTGTTTCACTTTCCCATCGACTATGTTGACCGTACTGTCCGTTATGAGGGCATTGTCATGAGATTTAAGCCACTTTCCAATCTGCATGTCTCCAAACATTCCAGCATCTCCAAATGCCATTGCAGATGTTATCATGGGTTGGAGATCTACCTCTGCCTCTCCCATGATGTCATCAGCTGAAAACGTATCATGATCAAATACCCGCTGCAGAAGTATGGAGGTAATTTTTAGTATGGCTCAGTAGATGAAAATTTTCTGTGAAAATTCTAGCGAAAATGGTTGTGGAAAAATACTTGAACATGATTTGCGAAGAAAATAGCAGAAATTATTGCGATTTGTGTAATTCAAGCAAGACTATTGTGTGAGATGTATCCAGAATTGCAATTCCAAGAAATTTATAGCAACATGTATTGTGTTCAAAAATAGGATTTAGCCCTCAGTGATCCAGAGATTTTCGAAAATGTATCAGATCATAAACAAGGTAAATAGAATGCATTCCCTTTAAAATAAAGCTTAAACAGCAGGGATCGTATTAAAACCCACATTAGATCTATCATTGTCATGACAAACAGAAGAACCTAATAGAAGGATAATTCTGAAAGAATTCAATCTAGCCATATCATCAGTAAATGCCATTCAGACACCAAATTAAAATGTCATAAAGATGACGAACCAAAGAAAGAGATAAACCGAGAATTCAACAAGTTAGGTCTATAATGGAAGCAAAACGAAATATTCTGAAGGTATTGGAATAACCAACTAGACTCCTCTTCTCGAGGATTTGCTTCGTGATTGTTTAATTACCAAAAGGGAATAATTTAAAAACTCACCAACTTTAGAGGTCCAAATTCCTGAGGAACAGAGAGCATGAGCTCCTGATTCCAAACTGGATTCAAGTTACTCTTGACTACATTAGTTTGAGCTGTCTGAAAACAGAATTCACACATTGTCAGTAACCTCATGCCAATAAAAAAAAAAAAAAATCAACTCAAAAGCAGAACAGAGTTACACAGAAGCACACACAAGAACAAAACCAGACAAGCGGTAAAACAAAGGTATCTGCCGCCACCACATGCGATTAAGATTGGCACTTGCTTGAGCCATCATTTTAAGAGAAAATTAAGAAATGATCTATTGCAGTATGTAATTCACACAGGATAAAGATATACGAGGCATGAACTATTGTGTCATTATTCAAAACAGAGAGAACAACTAACCTGCTGCCCGAGATTCAAGACAACATAAGGATCACTTGATAGCATGTCCCTGATGGCTAAATTTGTACCCTTTATTATTTTCACCTTCAATAAACCAATAAACTCTACCATGCCTTCCTGTAAAACAATTTGCATCACAGCAACAACCAGCTGCCATTACCAAATGAGGCACCAAAATACCAATAAAAGAAATATTTGCTTACAGATGATTTAGAACATCAATAAATAAACCAATAATCATGAAAAGTGGCACTATGTAGGAATTTAGATGAGCCCCACACTAACAAAGGCATCAAACAAATCAGAGCAACCAAAAGTAGAATCCTATGTATGGTTTCCTTGCATATTTTCACTCAAGTTTCTACCTACAGATGCTGGAATTTAGAAAACCTAAAAGAGGAAAGGGTAGTATGTTTTAACCACTTACGGAATTCTTTGATGAATTCGAACTTCTGAAGCTATCCATAATCTTCCGAGAAAAACTTGATTGAAGAGTGCCCCTTTCCGACGGCCTTGAAGCAATTCGTAAGCTGGGCTTCAAAAATTCTTGAAGCTCATACTTAGATCTACGTCAAAAGGTAAAATCATACAAGTAATCTTAGGAAAAGTCAAAAGCAATCCTAACCAGCTTCAACTTCCAAGGAACATGCAAGAAACATTTCTTAACATAAGAAGTGAAAAGAGTGTACTGTTGGACAAAGTTTTGTATACAGATGGTCTTAATGTATATAATAGGTCGATTACATACAGAGAGTGTGAAAGACTTGAGCTTTGAGCATGTTATAACCTGATAAATCTCATGCGTTCCTCATGACTAGCATCAGGTCCAGGTTTTTTAACTCCTTCAGGAATAAATGCCTCATAAATTGCATTTGCAGAAGAATTTCCTCCAACTTCAATCATGGAATCAATCTCATCATCAGACCAATCATCCAAAGTCACAGACAAAACCTGAAACAAAATGAAGAAAGTTGTGGATAATTGTGTCTAGTAACTTAGTGCTCCTGTAAAATGACAACAAGTGAATGGGAACATGAATATTCAAAAAATTCCATGGTTGCAAATATATGTTATGACTTTTTAGTATAACGGCATTTGGATTGTGCAAAAGTTTCTGTGAGGTTAATTGCAGAGCAACCTATAAGGCAGTCTTCTATTAGTATTTGAAGACAAGAATCCAGGCTAGCAAAAGCAAAACCAACAAGCAAAAAATCAGAAAACTTTAATCAATGTAATTAGCCAATAGATGCAAATTTGCATCTGTAGCATGAAATAAAAAAAAATTGGTGACTCCATCTGTAAAGCGAAACAATTTCCTAATAGCATTTAAGTGATGTAAAGCAGAAAATGCTTTCACGAGCTTGGCCCTTCTTTGATTAATTTATCTCAATCTTACAGATGCTTTTTTTTTTTTTTTGTAGATATCTCTACTTTTTTTAGTAATTTATAATTATTTAGAAGAATAATGATGCAATGTCACAATAACAATAATGGGAAAAGCTACGTGAGATGTCGACCTTTCTAGATGGAAGGGTGATACTCCCATTTTAAAACACTCTGAAATCATGAGTTGACTATTTTATTAACTTCAACCAAATGCATATTGCTTCTAATCAGAATGCACTTCTCAAGGCCGTAATAAGCCCACCGTATATATAGAAGAACCAATCGTTTGCTCTCCTGAAATCTGTTGAGACTTGCCAACAATCCACTAAAGGTATAACAAAAAGCGTACTGCTTTTATAGATCTTCCACACTTGAATAGAATGATCTTGTGCAATTTGATCCACAGGCCCACAGGCCCATAAACCACATCAGATGCTTAAGCAGTTAGATTAGTGTGCAACAAAGCCCAACCAGTTGGCCACATTAATAAGATTGTAGTCCTGCAAATCATGCTCTGTATCCACTTTTTTACTACTTTTTGCTGTTACAAAATTAATCAGCAAAAAAGTCCAACCACAAATGAACCTTCTCCCTCTCACGCTGTTGGCTTTATTTGACATTATTTGAACATATGGCATAACCTTTCTAGGGAATCCTGGTTCAGTGATTCAAAGTTCAACTAATCTCTAGAAACCATCGTATAAGGCTTTGCATCTGCTCACTTGCTACCTTGAAACTTCAAAAATTTTATTAGCAAAAGGCTTGTGTTCCATATTTACATGATTGTTTATCCCGTACTCCCATTGTAATATTGCATCCCATGTTATGCTGGGTAACATTCTCTGAAGTGCCCCCTATTCTTTGACACATCTTTAACATTTCCTAGTAGGGATTCTGTCGCATAAAATCTCTCTTTTGTCATCTCAAAACGATTACCAACTGGAGCATCTCTTCTGTCAAATCACCAACTCAACATCATTCTAGCAAGGTAGAGAAGATACACACAAGCGTCATTGGTACAAAAAGAATAATTGTAGAGACTGGAGAGAGCTTTTAACTTTCTAAAAGCTTAACTTTATAGAAAATAGCCTACAATGTATCCTGACATACTTATTAGCACTCCAACCTGACGTGTAAGACAGGCCTCGTACTTGAAACCCATATATAGAAATGACCACATCAACTGGATAGAATGACACCAAAAGGGAGTGTAGGATTTAAAATCTCATTCTATGATATGACACCACCTTATACAATTTTCCTCAAGAGCTTAACTAATCAGATTACAACATTGGAATATTTTTTTACCATTATATACAGCAACATAAGATGTCAAAACATGTAAAGCTGGTTATGTACCTTTGAGATGTGAGTTCCCAAACTTCTGTGCACTCCACAGCATTTGAAACATAAGAAAACTCCAATATTTGCTGACCTGCAGATTCAGAGTAGTTTTCTTAACAGTCCTAAAGCAATATATTGTGGCACATAGCATATTCCGTGTATTGAAAGTTTTTAACATGTCGTGCGGCAATGATCTCATACAATTCTCCTCTCTGGCTGTAAACTTCTCCTCTGACTAGCGCAATGAAGTACCACTGAAGTGGTGCAGTCCACAATAAATAAATCTGATTTCAATTTGAATGTACACTGATTAAGCAGTACTTCCAATTCCACCTCCTTTTTTTATCATAATATGATGATTAAGGAGTATGTTTGATTCTCAAAATCAAATCACCATGGCCTCCGAAGATTGATTTACAATTTTCACATCATCAAACTATATTACACACTCATAAGGCAAATTGGGGATAAATCCCTACAATGACTTTATTTGTCTCTCAAAATTGACATCTGTGCTCATCACATAGTTTAAGTCGAAAGGAAAAATGGCATAGAAATGTCTGTTGCACAACATTAGCTTCCACTTCTGAAAGTAATCTAGCAACTAAATTAACAATAGGCACTCGGATAGGATAACTTTCACAGAACAAGTAGATGATTGTCACAACTACAGATTCATCAATAGTATTTCATTACTGGGTCTTAGTCAAATCAACATTTATTAAATGTAAGCATAGAAAAGATGAAGTCTCGAAACTTACGCCCATTTAGGATCGGGAGCACCGCAGTCGGCACAAAAGCGGTTATCACTCTGATTTAATAGATCCTTTATTATTCTCTTGCCTGAATGAGGGCAAAAATATCATCTAATTAAATTTTGCCAGGTCAACATGTGATATCAAAAGCTAAAATTTTCCAAACAGAAGGGATATAGAGAAGAGAAAATCATGGCATTCATGTAAAAGTTGCTACTCTAGTTTCATTTTTTTTCTTCTTATAATTGAAAGACCGAAATAGCAAAGAAAAAGTAAGACTATGATGATAGAAATAACATGTAAAGTGACTGTAGAAACTCTTTGCATAGAGACAGTTAGTTTGACTTTTAAAGTATCATCCCTCATGAACATCTAACCAAATTATCAAGGGGTCCTCTAATCCCTTCCTTCCCAAGCTCAGGAAATGGAGACAGAGAAGAGCTTGGAAAAGGGGCATGACACATTGGCAAAAATGAGTTTCTTCCATTAATTAAAGTAAAAATCAGTAAAGGACACAGAGAGGTGCCAACCAATTAAGAAAAGGATCCCAAGAATAATATTTACCTACATGAAAGGTATCTACTCAAGGCATTTCTGTACATCAAAATGTTTTCCTAGCACCAAAAGCATAAACTTTCAACCATCTAGCTCCCATTACAATGATCAAAGATTTCTTTCGACCAAAAGCTTTCCATTCCTCCCTATTATTACTAACCAAAAACCAAAAGATGGTCAAACAAGCTCTCTCTTAAGTAAATGAGCTTTCCTGCCTTCCCCCCACATCTCCCACTGCTGACCATACCATAACCCAATTTAGCCCACACTCAAAAAGTTGTCTTGACCTTTTTTATTCCAAAAGCATGAGGTAAGTAGAAACTATGCTTTCCTTTGTGTGGACAGAAAAGGGTAACTAGCTAACTCTCTTTATTATTCAAATTAACTAATTGAGGAATTAGACCCTGTCACCACCTGCCCCAACCTCCCATGGCTGTTCCACCCCCCCCAAAAAAAAGCAAAAGACACAAAATATTGAGTTTATTTGTTCCCCATGCTTTTCCTAAGAATATTCTTAACTCCTACTAGGGATTAAATTATGATAGCTCCCATTTACACCATGTCGAAATAAGTATCACACCCACTCGGATGTCAAATTGGAAGGATAAGGCTTTATGAGTTCTCTGCAAAAGAATTCGAGCTCCTCATCTTGGACTTGGCTGAGAATCTATTGATGCATACTATTCCAACGGTTCAGTTATTACCACGGTGCTTTTCTTTTTAGCAATTCAGGGATCTGACTTTTGAAACGGTTGGTTCCACAGTAATTGCCAAGCCAAAGATACATTCTTCTAACTTCTATCACCATGACAAATAATTGATCCCAAAAATTGTTCCGTTTTATCTAATCATTGCAAAATGCTTGTTCCATAAGGTGACTATCAATTCTACTCAGACACTGACTCAACTGTCTTATTCTGCCATAACCTTCCAAACAATGACAAAAGGTACCCTTCGAATTTTCAACCTCTCAAGTAAATAAATATGCTGCAAGCATGATTGACAATTAATAAAGGACACTCTTTAGAAAGAAGCCTATTTACAGGAGGAAACTGATAGGGAAGAAAGAAGAAGGAAGAAAAAGAAAAGGCTAGCTCTTGATCTAACCCAATTAAAAAGAAAATCAAGAGAGAAAAGTATAGAGTCTTTATCAATTAGGACCAGATTGAGTTTACCAAACACTGAATTAAGTCCATATTTCGTCACTAAATACTTTGAATCTATGATGTTAAGGCTCTAAGCTAGACTATTCTTCATAACCATAACAGGAGAACCTGTAGATGAATTTCCCAAGCTGGACAAGCTAAGGCCAGGAAAACACGAACAAATTTTATTAGCAGCAGAAGCAGCTCCAACATAGGCTCTTCAACCACCATAGTATTTTAATATGCTTACAAAAAAAACAAAGTCAGTACTTCTGTGCAACCGATGGATTTTCAAACCTATCTTAATAGCCAAAATTTCTGTTCTAAATTCATTGCCATGTCATGATCCAAACACAATATCATTATACATGGGCAATTTGGAGTATCCTTGAACATCTTTTCCGTACAGAACATGATAAATCCTTTGAAGAAATTACAAACATATGAGATATCCACAATCTCATCAATGTCAGAAGTATGCTCATCTAGGAATCAAGCTAGAAGCCGCACAAGAAAGAGACACTGTGATGTACCGTGAGTACCTGAGGCAGGTCTGCCGAGTTCATATGCACGGTTACTCATTCTTCAACAAGGGACCGCCAACCATCCAACAAATTCTATCTTCACCACATATTGCAAGAAAACAAGGGCACGGTTTAGCACAACTTTCAGTCACATTTGCAGCATGCAAAAGGCGCTAACTGGAAAATAAACCTCACACAGTTGAGCTGCCAAATCAACTGATAAGCCCAAAACCAAACACCAAACACCAAACAAAAGCGAAGAACCACAAAGCAAGATGGGAGCAATTCAAGAGACGAAATCCCAGAGAGGAATGAGTGATCATCCCAATAATACAGGCACGCAACAGAGCGTTCGGAAATGACCAAATATCAAGAAATGGGTCCCGCAAATTATCTTCTTTCACATAGCCCATCATTCACAGGCGAACGAAGAAGGAAGGGTCGGAATGGAGAACACGCATCGATCACAAAGCATGCAGCAATCGGGTCAACCCACGCGAACAGAAGGAAGAAAAATTCGCTTCGGAAACATCGATTGACATTGGAAAAACCGACAGAACCATTCAATCTAGAACGAAGGAGCGACGAAAGGCTCGAACCAGCGACCCCACCTGCGAATCGAAAAGAATGTACAAGCTTTGATCAAAGCTCCGAATCCTCGAAGAAGAAGAAATGGATTATGTACAAGGAAATCGATAGGATTATGAACGGATACGAGGATCGGAGAGAGAGAGAGAGAGAGAGAGAGAGAGAGAGGAGAGGGAGAGAGAGAACAACGCAGGATGATGAATTTGAAGGATGGGGATGAGAGAGACTATGCCTGCGTTGAATTGAAATATCAATATATTTTATTATTATATGAAAATAAATTTATAGATAATAAATTATTTTTTTATGATTTCATGCTTTTTTAAGGATCGAGAACGTTGCAGCAATGAACTTATAAGTGTAAATTTGGAGGGAAATTTCAGGCCACAAGGGTGCATGTGCCGGCAACACGACGTGATCTCAATCTATCATAATTATTCACATAGTATGATGTTGTCAGGTGTAAGCATTTGACATTTAATAGGTTAGTTAATTTGAATAAATTTGAATAAAAGCTATCAAGTGATGTAACAAGTATATTATCCGCAAGTTAGTACCTAAATTAAAAATCAAATGTCCAAAAAGACATACTAATTGTGAATGCTCTAAAAAAATGCATAAGCATTTTAAGAAGATTAACATCAAATTTTCCAAGAAGAAGGGATGAGAATTTCTTTCCAAATTAGAAGTTTCCAAAGAAAATGAAGAAAGGGAATAAATGTTTTATTGGCGAACAAAGTAGGTATTTTGCTAGAAAAGGGCGAAGCATATCAAAATAATTCAGAAGCTCGAGAAAACGACATGTGTCAAATCCAAATAACTTTTTTATTTGAGTACTTCGTGCTAACGGTGACTCCCATTTTTCCTGACCGATGAGATTGGTAAACGATTTGATGAGCTGGGAATTATTATAGGTATATTCTTTGAGGATGTAACTTGGCACTTTCATTCCAATTCCCCCGACCCCACGGATCAATTCGAGGTCCACGCGGCACGTGCGTGTTCACATCGCTGACGAGGACAGGTCCTTCCATCCCACATTCCCCGGAGTCGCTGACCAAAACCGACCGGTTTTTTTCCATGGTTGCATCGTTGGCCTCCTTTACCGAAATAATTTCATCATCCTTGACCAATCCACCTCGGACATCGGGACAAGTGTAGAATTGGATTTTTACTTTCTAGATTAATATTACGAATAAACTCTAAATTGATATAGACAAATTTATGATAAAGCTATTTTCACCACTAGATAACTAAGTCCATCCCCATTTATACTAAAAAGACAAAATTTCTCCCGTGTTTTCTATTTTTCCTTTTTTTTTAAATATTTTGGAAGTAACCATAATTAAACATTTCATATGTTTTTTAATGTATTAAAAAAAAGTGCACTCTCGGATACTCTTATATTGTTTTATGTATTTAGTGTAAACTTATCTTGTTACTAATAAGGAAAAATTACATTCTTTGATATCGTATAAAATTGCAAAGTCTTTTCTTCATCATTCATCTTATAACAACTTAATTTTTTTTTTTTTGTTCATCTTATCTCCAAAAACTCACTTTCATGGTGAACTTTTTACTAAGTTCATTGGTCTAAAATATATATATATCAAATCTCTCTATTTACTATATGAAAAAAAATTATATTTTTTTTTATATATTGACGATATACTTTTATACAAAACATATAAGACGTTAGAGAAATATTAAGGAATATTATAAAAACATTATGCATGATGAGGCATCTTGAGTAACAGTTCATTGATGATATTAATTTGTGTCAATCCAAAATAATGATATTTCAATGGCATTTTCAAAAAGAAATCCTTACTTTATCCATAAATTTTATCTAGTTAATATTTTATCCATAAATTCAATCGACGACGTTACAAAAGAACTAGATTTTTTAAAATTTTCTCTTTTTGACAAAACAAATTTTTATGGAAGTAGTATTTAACAAAAAAAAACAGTGTTTTTAATATACATGAAAAATTTACAATAAACAAAAACTGTGCCCAATCATTGAATTGTAGTTTAATGAGATGGCACCGCTCCTACGTTTTTTATTTTTTTCTATTTTGCAAGTAACCATAATTAAACATTTCACATGTTTTTTTAGCGTAATAAAGAAGAGTGCATTCTTAAATATTCTTATATCGTTTTACGTGTTTAGTGTAAAATTATCTGGTCAATATTAAGGAAAAATGACATTATTTGATATAATATTAAATTGAAAAGTCTCTTCTTCATCATTCATCTTAATAACAACTAAATATTTTTTTGCCCATCTTATCTCAAAAGCTCACTTTCATAGTGAACTTTTTATTAAGTTCATTTGTCTAAAATATATATCAAGTCTCTTTATTTACTCTATCAAATAATTGATCTCTTTTTTTATTATATTGACAAGATACTTTTATACAGAACATATAAGAGATTAGAGGAATATTAAGGAATATAATAAAAACATTAGGCATAATGAGGTATCTTGATTTTTCGTAAACAGTTTATTGATGATATTAATTTGTGTCAATCCAAAATAATGATATTTCTCTGGCATTTTCAAAAAGAAATTCATACTTTATCCATAAATTTTATCTACTTAACAATTTATTCATAGATTTGATCAACAATGTTGAAAAAAAACTAGATTTTTAAAAATTTTCTCTTTTTGACAAAATAAATTTTTATGGAAGTAATATTTAACAAAAAAAAAAACTAGATTTTTTAAAATTTTCTCTTTTGACAAAATAAATTTTTATGGAAGTAATATTTAACAAAAAAAAAACATAATGTCTTTAATATACATGAAAAATTTACAATAAGCAAAAATTAAGTATATATGAAATTCTTAATCATAGTAAGTAGATCTTACAAATATATAGAAAACTAAAAAAGAGGAAAGTAAATAAATTTGAGACTACCAAATTAAATCGTAATTAAAGATAGAGGGTAATTTTATCTTTTTGATGAAAAATGAATGGATTTAATCCTATAGGGAGGAAATAGTGCCATCCTAAACTTATAGCAAATCAATTTTTTGATTACAAAAAATCCCAAACTGGTACACCTATGATAAATTTATCTTAAACTAATTTTAACTATTAAAAACCCAAATTGATACATTTACAACAAATTTATTCTTTGTTAATTTTTGTTAAATTGAATTAATACCATGAAAATTGCAAACCAGTACACTTGTAACAAATAGAAGATAGAACTCTAAACCGATATACCATGTCATCTAACTCAATAATTTGATTGCAAAATTTAACGTAAATTAATGCGTAGCAAATTTGTTACAAGTGTATCATTTGAGATATTTGGTGGTCAAAATATTAGTTTGAGGTAAATTTGTCATTGATGTACTAATTTGAGATTTTTCATAACATTAACGCTTTCGAAGCTAACAAGATGGTATTTGTACCGGCTTTCAATTTAAAATTAATCTTCAACAACTTGGCCCTTGACCGGATAGAGTCCTTAAAATTTCCACTGTTTTGTCATTACTCAATCGATTCCATCAACATTTTGATTTGGTCAATTAGAGAAAAGGTACATTATGTAGGTTTCTATCTTGTCTCACACTATATGGCTGTGATTCGCCTTGATCTCTCACCATTTCTCTCGATGTGACGTTATGATTGATAATTTTCTTAATAGAAAGATGCGATCTCATTAATCGTTGCACCATAATATTTTTTTTTTTTTGAGGTTATTCTAATAAGTTCGATTGGGAATTTTAAGACCGATTTGGTAATTTTGGAGAGAGAATATTTAAATTAGGGTTTTTCTAGATACAGAAAATTGTGCCATTTCTCATGTAGATGAATGACGACAGGTGAAAATTGTAGTATTTCATTTAGAATTTATATATTTCCGCATGTCGCTTGTATAAGATGAAATGCCTAATTTTATTTAAAAAATGTAAAAAAGAAGAAGAGGAAGTGAAACAGAGATCATTCGACTATACGCTTAATTTAAGGTCCCTTTCGTCTCACATTTAAATTTCCCAAAATACCCGTGTGTTATCTATGCCTCACCTTTTTTATTCCCCACTTTAACTTATTTTTCTCATACCGACCCAAAAAAAAAAGACTTACTTTTTTCTCATCAAAAAACTTCTTCAAAGCTAAAATAATAAACTCTTGAAAAACATAGAAAACTTCTCATTACTTTATAAAAAACTAAACAATATCTAACAAAGAAAAACCTATTCAAATTCAGGTCCATTTGTTTCGCAAAAAATAATTGATTTGGAAAAACGTCACTCTAAAAATGATCACTCGTATTGCTTGAAAAATGAATTATATATTCATCATTCACAAATATGATTAGACATAAATCGTTGACTATAAAAAAAAATCTCATTGATTAATTATTTTAAGCGATTATTCTTTCAAAAATGTTTTCCAAACCATTTTCACATAAACAACACCCTTGTTCATAAAATGCAGTAGTGCGTCACATGCATTGATTCCGGTGAATTTTATTTGAAAATAGCATACCTCTTGTAGTAGATAGTCTTATGAAAACGATTTAGCATAGCACTCAATAACATGCTTTTCTAACGATGAAAATTATAGCGACGACCGGATTGCATATCCACTCTCCACAAATGTGCGATGGGAAAAGCATGTGTTGATGCTTATTAAAGATTAGTTTCGAGTGGTCTCTAAAGGGAGGTTTTATGGACCGTTTTGCCCTCCACACATGGTGGACTCCACGTCTCAATCCACCAGCTAATTGGGGAGAGATGCATCAGAAGTCCTAAACCTTATATGCAAAAGGTAATAAAGTTCTTAATCTTTGAATTGATTCAATCAAGTTGCATTCCTTTTTAAAAAGTGCAATAAAATCATTTCTATGAATGATGCTTAAAATTACATACCCGACACTCAAAGATTGCCTAAAGGGCATCCTTGAATTTTCAACACAAGTTAAGAACTTACCTGCATTTTTTAAATAAAGATAGAGGGCTTAATTAAATCAATTAAAAGAATCATTACTTGTAGTGCAATCTTTTTTAATATCTTAAGCTTCGAATTGCTTCAATCAAGTCATAATCATTTTCAGAAAATACAATCAAGTCATTTCTATGAAGTCTAAATAGCATCCTTAATTTGTACTTTTCAACATAAGTTTAGAACTTAATTGTACTTTTTAAAATAAAGATCCAGGCTTAATTAAATCAATTAAAATATTTTTTATTTGTGGTGCGATCTTTTCTAATGATTTTTAATCTTTGAATTGCTTTAATCTAGTTATAATCATTTTCAGAAAGTGCAATCAAGTCCTTTTTATTAATAGAATTTGAAATTACATACCCAACACACAAATATCGCCTTCTTGGTATCCTTAAAATTATATTTTCAACATAATTTTAGGATTTAATTGTATTTTTTTAATAAATATTGAAGGCTTAGTTAAATAAATTAAAAGATTCATGACTTGTGGGGCAGTCTTTTATAATCTTTTTTGAAAAGGCCCGTATTTGGTCCCTCGACTTATGATGCTTTTCTAACGCGACGTGGTCCTTGAATTTTGGAGTTAGAACAATTTAAATATTTGAAGCTTCAGAGTTTTTCCAGCCAAGTCCCTCCCTTCTCCAATTCCGACCAATTGTAATTGAGGCTTCCATCGATGCTAGACAAAAGTTTAATATGTAAATATATATAATCAGTACCAAGATGTGATGAACAAAATATCATGATTTTCCTTATTTATTTGTCTATAGTTGATCTCTAGGGCAATGATATGAGTTTTTACTTTATCAGCATAGAATCATCTACATCTATTGTGCTTGGTTTGTACATTGAAAGTTAGTACGTGGTTTGTCTTGATTTAATAGTGCATCACAAGTCATGAACTCAACCTAATATCTCACATAATCTAAAAGGTAAAATGTCATACTAAAAGTGACTTTTGCATGTTAGATGCGTTAAATTTTAATGAAAGTAGCTTTTTCTTTTCTAAATGCAAACTAATAATTTTCCCAAAAAAAGTGAAAATTTAGAGGAAAATATCTTGACAATAAAGAGTAAAATTGATCTAAGAGATCGAGAAAGAAATTTTTAAAAAATTAAGAGCAAAATATTTAAGAAATTAACATGGTTATTGATATATATTACATCTATTTAAAGTAATAACTACTGAAATTAATTCTACGAATGAAAATGCAATAACATCGATAATTTCACGTAAAATTTACTAATGTATAATATGTGATGCTTTGTATGAACGAAAAAGGTCCACTTTTGACTTTTGCAATATAATACACCATGACAAATACAATTACTTTTGTTATCCGATTCAACATGTAGTATACTAATTATTGCAATTACTCGAGAAATGACTAAACGATCAAAGTTGAATTTGTCGCTACCTCTCAAGCGAGCGTTGCGGAAAAAAGGGGATTAAAGATAATGCCAAAGGCGGACCTAAAGTACTCAATTAGCGTGAATTTTCCCAAATCATTACTCCACTTGACATTGGAATTTTCATTTAATTCGATTAATCCTATAAGAATTCTATACGATAAGTCATCATTAGCCTATTGGTTGATTAAAAACCAAGTTCCTCCATAACCAAACATTTAGAATCAGGACTTGATTACACTAGTTATTTAATTAATGGCACTTTAGTACCTAAACTTGGTTATTTGTCAACTAAATATCTTGTGTAGTCTTTTATCCAATTATGTGTTCTAAAGTTTCCATCTGGTAAGTGTTCACGTGAAGTTTTTATTTTATTATGGTTCTAAAATGTGGTTTAACCATTCAACTAAGCAAATAAATCACAACTACGAAAGCGATATAAAAGTGACAACAATAAACATTTCAACAATAATAATGAAGAACGAGTGGAAAATACAGTGCTATAAAGTACCTTGATATGAGTCAGGTAAAGAAAATAATATGACTTTATTAAGCCCTAAGATAGTAACCCATGAGCTTAGTTCAAATCAAAATTCAATTTTCTAAAGAAACTAATTTTCCCATTTCTAAACTAGAGAAATAGAAGGTATTCCTTAATCCCTTAACCATTTTTTATATACTAACTAAATGAAATTAAACTAATTCTAACACTAAAATCTAAAAAGCTAATCAAGGTCTATTTTTCTAACTATTTTCCCTTTTTTTTTTCTATTCCATTTTAGTTCCCCACCTCAGGATACACGTTCCCCTTCTCCAGAACCCACTAACTTCGCCTCATTCCATTATTCCCTTCTATTCAAGATGCTGATGAACAGCATACCAGACTACCAAGTGCAAATAAATTCCACCGACTCATAGAAGAAGTAAAACCCGGAGTCACACACTAAGATGAACTCTGTCAATGATACCAATCAGACATCTTGATCATTGACAAATGCCACAACAAATCCAAAAGATTATGAGCAAATCATACCGGGCTATAATGAGTAAGGGTGATACAATTGCTTAAGGTCTAGTTTGACAACGATAGAACTGATGAAGGAATTGCTGTAAACTAGAAAAAACCACTTCTCTGTTAGCAAAATGGTACATACCTCCTAATGATCAATCATTGCGGAGAGCAAGTTGGAAATAGGCGCCTGTGAAACTATCACCCCAGTCCACAGGCTTTCCATTAATGCTCACGTAGTATGGCCCTATTTGGTTCAACTTTTGGGGAATGCAAAGTCATTTCCCAAAGTATCTTTAGCCCAATAAACATTTGGTGAAAACAAAAGTGTTTGGCAAATCGAGTTTTCCGAAATGACATTGGTGTAAATACTGTTTAGTAAACTTACATTTACAATAGCTTTCTTATTTTTTTAAAGATTTAAAATTAAATCATTCATCGCCATCGGCCAATCGCCGGTTAGATCTAGCCACCGTGTTCTTTGTTCAACGGCCGATTTGGCCGTCGGTGTTGCTTGAGGTCACCTAACCTCATGCGCCGCCGCCCTAGGCAACCTCCAACCTCTCGGGCGGTGACGCTTTGGTCACACAAACCCAAGCGTCATGCCTTGTGACCAAGGTTGACGCCCGGGTTCGTACGACCTAGGCGGCGCCGTCGAGGTTGCGACCTCAAGTGCAATGCCTAGGTCGCGTAGGCGTTGTGCCTGGGTAGGTTATCACGTGACCCTGGCGACCTAAGGTGACAATCGCCAAGGGTCGCACAACCTTCAACGAAGGTCGCTGGGAGTCGCGCAACCTCTGGCAATACAACCCTAGCAACGGTGGCCGACCTCCACCTTCATGATTTCTTTGAAAAAAAAGAGTTAAAGGAGGTTGACTTGCATTCTCTAAATGCTGAAAGCCAAAGTAGGTCCCCACCAGCTTTGGGCTTTCAGCATTTAGCCATTGAGGCCCCAAAATGCTGAACCAAACACTTAATATTTTTCCCAAGGGGCTTTGGGGGTTGAAAGCCCCTTAGGAAAGCTTAATTAAACGGGTATGCCACTCCGAGATAGTTGTCCTAAGCTTATTTGTGCTAATTGAGTTATAAATCTTTTTACAAATTGCCAATTAAGTGCACTACCAATTTTGATAAGAAACCGTTGAGGTGGATGCCATCTATCCTATGTAACATGACCAACATTAATGTGGACAATTTGTAATAATTTTTCTATACTTTACTTTCTTTTTTTTCATTTTTTAAAAACTTGGTTGATGAGGTTGGCAGGCCCTTGTCTTGATCTAGGCGAGGGCACGGAGGTCATCACTAATGACCCGCTACCTCACTAGCTAGAGTCGTAAAAAAAACAAAAGAAGGAAAGAAAAAAGAAAAAAAAAAAAAAATTGAAAGAATATTAAAATATTATTAACAATTGTCCACATTAGTGCTGACATAGATACTAATCGTTCTACATAATACAACAATGTTTATTTTTTTTTGGTAAAGATGATACAACAATGTTGATGTGGACAATTTTTAATAATATTTTTGAATTTTTTATATTTTGATTCTCTTTTTTTTTTTACAACTTTGGCCAGTGAGGTCGTTAGGCCCTTGCCTTGATCTGGGTGGGGGTGCGAAGGTCCTCACCTATTTGGCTAGAGTTGTAAAAAAAAAAAAAAAGGAGAAAAGTAAAGAAAAAATGTGAAAAAATATTAAAATATTATTAAAAATTATCCACGTTAGTGCTGGGTGTGTACAGCCGGCATCCCCATAAATAATTTTCGTTCAAAATTAATCGGACAAACTTAATTGCGAAACGTAAAAATGTTTGGGACTCAATCAGCACAATAAAAAAAATTTAGAATTGAATCGATAAAAAAAAAACAACAATTTTCTCGTCACTACTCTTTGACCTCGCACCAAATTTTCCTAAGGTCTCACGTTCAGGGCTACAGACCATCGTTACACTCGCCCTCCCAGTCCCAGCTCAATCCTCACCGCTTAACCGAAAGCAAAAAATGCCAACAACTCTTTTGGGCAATAAAACGCCGACAACTTTTAGCGCTTGGAGTACTCGGGCAAGAGGTCCTTTCGAGAGCTCGTGCCGGCCCCAAGCCACGAAGCTATCCTGATCATCGCTCCACGACACCACCACCGAGTCCAATCTCCAGTCCTCCGCCATCTCGAATGTCTTCTTCACCAACGGCGGTGGCCGGCCCCCCCCACCTTGTTCAGCCCTCGATCACAGGAGGACAATGCATTTTTACCATTTGTTGCAAACGGCCACGCGATCCATCACTGTCTCTGCGCTTCGTCTGTGAAGAAATGTGTCACGAAATGTTGCATGTACTTACGTTATAATTAACAATTATCACAATCTTATATCTTCTTTTAATCAGAGGATAGACCTACGATGGACTTTGAATAAAATCTGGTGTAAACTCCAAGGGACAATTTAATAAATATGATTATATTTTCTTTTGTGATCTTTGTGTATTATTTTCCTTGTGAAAATCCACATTGACTACATCATTCCGATTAATATAAAAAAAATATAATTTTAGACTCGAATGATGTGCCGATATCTTAAAAAGAAAGTTACTTAGGGTGCTCTATCTTTGTTTTACTATTTGTTATTCTTGAGAGCGGATTTTAAATAGAAATCCGTTTGGTAAGTAATTTCATTTATTTATTTATTTATGGAACAAATTTTTATTCCATAATTAGATTTAGAATATAAATGAAAAATAAAAAATTTGTAATTTTATATTTCGGAACAAAGTGAGAAATAAAAAACTCTTTTCATTATTCGCTCTTGCTACAAACCAACCGTACACTCGTCATCACTCGCTCTTGCTCCTTCACCAACTGTTTGAACTGCATACTCTTCATCTTGGGCATCAACTTGATTAGATCGAAAAAGTGCTTTGACAAACATGCACTTGTTACCCTTTTGTTTTGAAAATTAATAGAACAAGTGTATTCCTCTTGGAAATACCTAATCTAGAAGGATTCACTCCTCCTAACAAACGGGTCATAGATCTTTTATAGACAATTTTGCTGTGAACACCTAGCTCTTACAAATGCCTTAGTATTTGTAATGAAGTCAATATTCCTTTGTTCGGTAATGGAGTGCTTTAGTATAGATTTCCTAAATTGTTTGACATCTTGGAATTTCATATCTACTAACAAAGAATGAGAAGCAATAGACAGATCATAAGAAGGAACTTACTTTTCCTTTTATGCACATCTTGTTCATCTTTTTCAAGCTCGTCATTGGAAGTAGCATTTTCGACGCTTTTTTCATAACCAGTCTCTTGACCAGCAACACCAGTATCTACAGGACCTTTAGCCCTGTTTGGAGCTTCTTCAGCTACTTGCAAAGCTATAAACTTATTAGTCAAAAAGTCAATTTGCTTTCTCCTTGACTATACAAGCTCCTCGTCGTCCTCATCACTTAAGAAATTTTCAAATAGCCAACCCTTCATCGTCATCATCACTGGATTGAGCTACTTCCCAATTTAATCTAGTGATTGTGACATCACCTATATCATGACAACTTTTCTGTCTATCCTACTATCCTTCATCCCTACCATCTCCCCCTTCTCCTACTTTGGTGCTCTCTTTATTATCATTTTCGTCCTCAGATTCACTATTGTACTCAACGTATACTTTCGCTTTTTCGTCATGAAGATAATGGTACAAAATATCTCTAAATCCATTATCATTTTCGAAGTTTCTCAAACCATCTCTCAAACCCTTTCCGAGAACACAATACAACAACTCATGTATTTTGCAAGGCAAATATGTCAGTATATCCCTAACAAACACAATATAATATGCCTTTTGTACTTCAATAAAAATAGTGCTCTAATTTCTCCTGTCATACTTCCACTCATTCTCCCCAATGACAAAGTTCCCTCTGTAGTAAACAATGACAACAACATAATCCTCATCACAAGCCATTTCTATAAGCAAGAAAAAAAAAGAAAACAACTAACTTTTTGGGACCACATCAACAAGAGACAATAGACAATTGTAATTGCATATAAAGGTCCCCACACTCTCATACACTTTATTAAAGAAAAAAAGAGTATCCCATGGCAGCCACTTTGATTATAAAATGACCAATAAATAGAGGTCCCTACAACAAGAACAACTCTCTCACGATACCCATTTCAATAATTCGATTATAAAATAACTAGAGATCCTTACAACAACCACTCTAAGCCATAAAAATCGCTCTCGCACATCACATAATATCCATCGAAGCCTTAAAAATACCCTCACACATCATAATATCTAACGGAGCCCTAAAAATATAATCACATATCACAATACCATATCCGAACCCTAAATCACACATCACAGTAGCATACCAACCTTAATTTTTTCTCGACCGAGCCCTAAATTGCTAATACAAATCCTTGAATTACTCTAGCACTACATTTGAGTCCTAAATTGTCCATCACAGTACCTCTAACTTGCATATGCAATTCCACATGCACGCGGACACTTATCAGAGTGCGTCCCAAGAAAGAGAGATGTGACGCTTTTTGTGGGAGAAGTATCAAATTTTTTTTTTGTAAACTCTTAAATCTAAACCTTTCAATTAGATCAATTTAGTCCTAAAATATTTCCATACTGGTATATTCAATCCATCTTATCAATTTTGGCCGGAGTCGATTGGTGTTGATATGGACATAATTTAATAATTTTTTCTTTAATTTGTATTTATTTGTCCTTTTTTTTTTTGTTTAATGGTGAGCGCTGATGAGGCCGCCCCATCACGCCTTGTTTGGGGGAGGACAAGGCCCTTCGAGCCTCGAATTAGTTTCAGTGACCTGTAGGCGACAGTAATGGTGTGAGTGGGAAGAATTTTATAGGAGAAAACGTCGAGGTGAGCAGGAGAATGGACTACGTCACGGGAGGTGTGAGGCATTTCGTGGCAATGGTGGTTTCTCCATGCTTGAGGTGGAGGATGAGGGGGACAAAGGGTACAGCATCGTTTTGGAGGTGTAGAGTGTGTGAAGTTAGGGCCGGTGGTCCTAAGAGTGAGAGTTGCATCGCCATCCAAGAAGGTTTCGCTAATTAAGAAGATTACATCAATGCTAGAGGCTCGAAGTAGTGCTTCGTGCAAATGCAACAGGACAAGGCTATGGATAACTTGTAACCCTTACTAAATTATCCACGTCAGCGTTAGTTATGTCACATAAGACAATCAGGTTCTATTAAGTAATTTCCCGATTAGAGTGGCCGGATAGATTGAATTAGTATCGATATAAAAAAAGTTTAAACTAAATTGATTCAATTGAAAATTTTATAAGCCAAATCGATCTGATGTAATAGGTTTATGAGCTTTTTGATCTTTATCCTGACTTTTCGTGACTTGCCCAACTTTCATACAATTAATGGCTATTACAATGCCTTTATCATGTCTACATTCAAGGCCACGGACCATCATCCAGCTTTTCGTAGTCCTCGAGGTAGACATGCCATGCGCTCTCACCTCAATGTTTCTAAGGTTTATGCAATTGGCCTCCTCCACCTACTAATTAATTAGGTCGCTTCTCCGCTAATTACAAGATTTTAATGAATCTAAATATTAGCATATTGCAACTAGATATAATATACTATCGTAGCTCGTTTGAACATGGTCTATTTGTTCGATATTGTTACAATCATGATAAGTTTGACTCAATGAGATATGGAACAATTAATTATATATTATCTTCTGTAATGCTATATTAAACTCTAAGACTTCTCTAATATCCCTCACACTGGCACCTTAATACTAGGTATCAATCAATCAATTGAGTAGAGGTGGACAAGATAAAAGGGCTTATGTCATTTTATTGATATCTCCATATGCTGCCTAGGGAAAATGATGTCCAGTCAACATTGTTAATTAGTAAGATTTGACGATTCTTACAATGTTATTTCATTTGACGTAGCTTTTGAATATGACTTGGGGGGACCAAATTGGCTTGTTATACAAGTCATGGTCACCGTGGAAGGAGGCTAAAAATTGGTATGTTATACAAGTCATGGTCATTGTGGAAGAAGGCTAACTCTCAACGTCAATATGGAATATTTCTACCCTCCAAAATAGCCAATCATATATCAAGTAAAAAAAAAAAATCTAGTACAAAAGGCAGATCATGTGATATATGAACACGGTATCACTTGCAAGTCATTTGAGACTTGACAATATAATATGGATACATATACATTAATTGATAATATACTATCGTAGCTCATTTGAACATGGTCTATTTGTTCGATATTGTTACAATCATGATAAGTTTGACTCAATGAGATATGGAACAATTAATTATATATTATCTTCTCTAGTGCTATATTAAACTCTAAGACTTCTCTAATATCCCTCACATGGGCACCTTAATACTAGGTATCAATCAATCAATTGAGTAGAGGTGGACACAATAAAATGGCTTATGTCATTTTATTGATATCTCCATATGCCGCCAAGGAGAAAATGATGTCCGGTCAACATTGTTAATTAGTAAGATTTGACGATTCTTACAATGTCATTTCATTCGACGTAGCTTTTGAATATGACTTGGGGGGACCAAATTGGCTTGTTATACAAGTCATGGTCACCGTGGAAGGATGCTAAAAATTGGTATGTTATACAAGTCATGGTCACCGTGGAAGGATGCTAAAAATTGGTATGTTATACAAGTCATGGTCACCGTGGAAGGAGGCTAACTCTCAACGTCAATATGGAATATTTCTACCCTCCAAAATAGCCAATCAAATATCAAGTTTAAAAAAAAAATCTAGTACAAAAGGCAGATCATGTGATATATGAACATGGTATCACTTGCAAGTCATTTGAGACTTGACGATATAATATGAATACATATATAATAATTGATAATAAGGAGGGAGGATTACTAGGACTTTCATTGCATACTTTTTTTAATACAGTCGTAGATTTTATGCCAGTAATACCCTTATGGGTAGATCTAATCTCCTGATCCTTACGGAAAAATCAAACTAAATGTGAGGACAGAAGTAGACGGAGTTAGATAAGGAGGGAAGCTCAGCTCAATGATTGTTAAACCAAAGCCGAGCTGAACTTATCTTAAAAAGTCCTTCGAGTCATCTCATCCTCTAGTGAGAAGAAGCAAATGGATTCCGCTGGATTCGAATCGGCTACAAAGCCACATGCAGTTTGCATTCCCATCCCCGCACAAAGCCACATCAGTGCCATGCTCAAGCTAGCAAAGCTCCTCCATCACAAAGGGCTTCCACATCTCCTTCGTCAACAACGAGTTCAACCACCGGCGGCTTCTGCGCAGGGCTCGAGGCCTCGAGTTCACGAACGGAATGCTGAGCGACTTTCAGTTCTGACGATCCCGGATGGTCTTCCCCTTCGGACGAGGATGCCGTGCAGGACGTCCCGATGCTCTGCGGCTCTGCGAAGAACTATATGGTCGGCCTTCGGCGATCTCGTTTTGAGCCTGGGCTCGAACCCGAGCGTCCCTCCGGTGACGTGCATCGTCTCGGACGGTTTCATGACGTTTACGACAAGTCCTGTGGCTTCGAAATTTGGGCTTCCACTCATACACTTGTTCACTATACCCGGTTGTGCCCTGATGGCCGGGAAACAATACGAGCCCTGGGGAGAAAACGGTCTTGCACCACTCACAGGTAAAACACGTTTGAGTTTCTATTAAATTGCCCTTTCATGAATTTCATCGTTATTGGTCTTGCATTTTTCGAAAAGTTCACTTACTTCATGCATTCACATACTATTACTATTAGACTTCGCTTGAAGAGGAATACATATTATTCTACTCTCCTGAAATAGTTTTTCTGTCATATCATATACCACTAGAATTTATATGAATGCCTTTGATCACGCATAACCAGCTTAAATCGAGGATTAATTCTCCAGGGATAAAAAAAGAAAAGACTAAACATATTATATAGATGTCGATTCTAATCTGGCCATAACATTTTAGTTTGAGTCGATATAATAAACTTTGATGATCGACTCCAGTATAATACTTCAGAGCTTTGATAATTTGTTATGTGAATGTTGGTTTATCTTTATGTGTTATAATTAGTGTTAACATGAACGACTAACGCAATTTTAGAAAAATTTCTAAATTTCTAAATTTTTCATCCTTTTTCTCTTTTTATTTTCTTTATTCTTTTCTTATTTCCTTTGCCACAAGCAAGGGCCACAATGCCTGGCCTAGATTTGGCAAGGGACCACGACCCCTTTGTTGTGGTCAGTAAGGGCTTCGCGGTCCCCCCTGTACCAGCGAGGGTCTTTGGCCCACAATGAACGAAAGAAAAAAATATAAATGAATCGGAAAGAAAACATAAACAAACATTTAGAGATTTTTTAAAATTTTAAAATCGTTATGCATGTTATGGCTGGCCCATTTCACGTGGATGGGTGTGTGCTCAGTGATTTTTTTTTTCAAATTGGTCGGGAGAGTTTCTTTGATAAATTGTCACAAAGATTTCAAACTGCAATTGGCCAAAGTACAATGTTTGACTTTTTTTGGTAACTTTCCATAAATTTTGAAGACTTGCATTGTATATGATTTGTGACTTAGAATGCATTCAAAAAATGAGAAAAAGTCACCATCATGATTAGATTTGTTGCCATTTGATGATTTTGCTTGGACATGCATGGCATGCATGCAGATGAATCCCAATTGATGAACGGGTATGGGAACACCCCTATCGATTGGATCCCGGAATGAAAAACATGAGGCTACGCGACATGCCTCACTTCTTCCGAATCTCCGGCTCTGATGACGCCTTACTGAACTTTATGGCTGACACCTGCCACAAGACCAATGACGCCCACGGCGACGATTGTTCACACCTTCGAGGCGCTTGGAGAGCCGGATGTGTTAATGGGCTCTCTCATCCGATCCCGAGGATTTATGTGGTTGGACCACTCCACCTGATGATTAATCGAATCACTCGAGAAAATCATTTGCCTCGAAACACATTGAGTGCAATCTATTGGAAGAACACGACGAGTGCCTCCACTGGTTGGTTGAAGGAGCCCAAGTCTGTGATCTATCTGAACTTTGGGGTATAGCATCCATGACGCACCAACAATTGGTTGAATTTGCGATGGGATTGGCTAATAGCAATCAGTGTTTCCTGTGGGTCTTGAGGCAAGACTCAGTGAATGGAGACGCAACGATTCTTCCCTGAAGAGTTTGTTGAGAAAACAAGAGAAAAGGTTTTTATCCAGGTGGTGCCCGCAAGAGAAAGTACTGGACCACCCTTCAATCGGAGGTTTCTTGACACTGTGGCTGGAACTCCACCATCGAGCTTGTCGGCTGGAGTTCCTATGCTGTGTTGGCCGTGCTTCGGAGACCAACCGACGAACTGCAAGTATATATGTGATGATT